>CBVK0100211049.1:0-16861 GCA_900067695.1 Picea abies | reverse complement strand
AATTTTATGGTCCTTATACAGTTCTCAAGCGCATGGAACAGGTGGCCTATTAGTTAGCTTTTCCCAGTCATTGTAAGCTCCATCATATTTTTCATGTCTCCTACATAAAGAAGGTGATTGGAACTAAGTGCCAAACTCAAACCAGTCTTCCCAAGTTGGATGAAGAAGGTTCCATATAGTTGTAGCCACAAGTAGTCTTGGACCAACGTGAGCAGTATATCCATCAATGTACCATCAAGGAAGTGTTAGTACAATGGAAATATACAACTCCAGTAGATGCCACCTGGGAGCCAACTACCATTCTGCAACAATTTCCTCATCTCAAGCCTTGAGGACAAGGTTGTTTTTTAAGGGGGAGGGAATGTTTGGGGCATAACCTCCCTAACCCCTCATGTAGGTAGAATAATATATTTTCCATGTAATAAAATCCAATATTAATAAGTTCTAGTAAGAAGGAATAATAATTCAAATGTAAGAAGACCTAATAGAAGCTTCTGCGTCTAGAAGATTTTCCTCTAGATTGTTCTTTTTATAGATATATTTAGTAGAAATAGGAGTCGAGGGAATGATAAGTTTTGTCTTGAGAATTGTTGTAATAGACCACTGCTCTGTTGTAGGTTTCCCCCTCAAAGAGGAAAGTGAACATTGTTTCCTATCAATAAAGGCTATATTTTGGTGGTGTTGTTTAATCTATTGTGTTGTTTCGATGTTATTCTCTGCAATATTTATATTTTCGGCTATTATAATAGATATGGTACCTTACAGTTCAATAAATTTTAGTTTCATTACAACTCATTCAATCATGATAGATATCTCTTAGATAGGATATAATATAATAGAATTAGATTATATTTATTTTCATACATAGTCTTCATCTACATATTTACATCGCATAACCATCCATCTTCACCATCATAACCAATAATGGAAGCTGGGCTTGGATCCAAATGGGTCTCCTAAACCAAATGATGCACAATATAATTGGGATTATGTAGCATTGAGTACCACATATTGTTTTTGGTCCATTCAAACTCGTCAATATAATGATAATATTTCATGCTAGTGATATTTGGAGATTTATTCTACGTTTTTGGATGTCAATTCTTTATTAATTTTATGACCCATATCATGCCTACAATTTGCTATTATTCCGACCCATATCGTGCCTCTGATTTGGTATTATTCCCTCCTTATTTTAATGAGATCCTTGTGATTTGACTCCAATATATTATGTGACATGTTTGCTTCACTTTTTTCATGTTAATTCCCACAATCAGGAATTTCCTTTCACCAACACAATTTTGTGACGTGCTGCCAAAAATTTGGTGTGCAACCTCCATAATTTATTTTTGACAATTTAAGCGTGACTTTCCAATGATCCTGGATCAGAATTGTGGCACCCAATTCTATGGAAAAAATATTTTCCTTTTCTAATATCTGATAGAACTACTTCAACGATCTTATTCTCTTAAGTCGCCATGATCTATTGACTTCTTTCTCATTCACTGTGAGATAGTTACACATGTTGGAATCTACTTTTTCCTTTTCATGACCCATTCTCTTCATCAAAACTTATTCAGTATTGAATCATATGTTGAAATTGTTTGTGATTTCCCTTAGCTACTTACTAACACATGTGGAAAAATAAAACATGAAAAAACTATGAGTAAGATGTTTTTGGGCGCATACCTATTTTGAGGAAATACCCAATTTTGGAAGGAAAGGCCTAATTTTGGAGAAGAACAATTGGCAGGAAAAGCAACACGTGTGAAGAAAGAAGCATACAAGAGGAGAAACATGGAAGGCATGCAAGCAGGAAAACCTAACCATGATAGGGTTAGGGTTTTGGTAAGGATTGTAATGGCTAGAATCCTATAAAATAGTATAAATAAGAACCTAGGAGGTCTAGGTCAGGGTTTTGTTCAGAGACTAGTTCAGCTTGACTTTTGTAGTTCTGTTCAATTGGTGGTATTTCAGTTATTTTTCTAATATTTTTGTAAAGCTGGTGAGTTGTAGAAGAGTCAAGTAGGCCAGATCTAGAGGGTTGGGTCACAGGCTGAGGAGCCTGGTATGATCTAGTTTGCCTCATAGAGGGTATTGAACCTTTTCATGAGTGTATAATGGGAGATGTAGTGTGCACAGTGCCATATTTTGTAGAGAACTAAATAAAAGATAAGAGAAGCCAAATCTTTGTGGATGTAGCCCAGAAGGGGGTGAACCGAGGTAAAACCTATGTTATTTTTTATGGTTCTTCCATGTTTACCTTCTATCAATAGTCAATTTATGAATGAATGAATGAATGGTTAATATAGATACATTAAAATACATGCATGGCGTAAAAGATGAATGAATCCTAGGAATATTTGAATGAATAACATGATGAATGCATGAAGAAGATCAATTACATTCCCAGATCCCCACTCATTCCTAGACTGCAAGAACTTGAGCATTGTAGTAACCCAAAGAACTATCTCGGGTGAGGCTGCATAGTGCACTCTGTGTGTTGTTTTGCCTTATGGTTTACCAAGAGGGTCAATAGTTTTAGAGCGTTTTGTTGGAAACCTATTCAGATTTGAACCTGGGTCAGACCAAGAGTATAAGTCAGAGAAGTAACCAATAAATGGTTTCATTTCCAGCTAGAACTACATGGTATTGAGTGGACGAGATCCATAGAAGAAGCATGTGGAGAATGTAGGTATAGAAAGGAAATTTCAGGCCATGGAATCCAATGAAGGAGGAGATTTAAATATGGTTGAAAAAAAAAGGAACTGGAATTTGCATAGAAGGATAACAAAAAACCTAAGTTTACACCATGCAAATATTTGGACAAATACATGTTTAGTGACTTACATGAGGTATTTTTCTGTGATTTTCCACATTTTTTGTAGGAGTGTCTATTGAGGTTAAAATACAACCACCCAACAAACCAAATCAGATAGTTGGAGTGTAAAATTGTGGAGATCATGTAGTTACAGTAAGTTAACAACAAATTTATGCACATAGTAGTTTTCTGGTTAGAGAGTATTGTTGCATGGTTATCATTGAATTTGTAGTAGATACCACAAAGTCTTACAGTGCAACAGAGCAGTATTTTCTAAAAGGACCAAGAGGTACGTATATCAGATCGATTTATACTTCAATCAATATTTTATTATATAACAATGGTATGATGACCATGGAATCAAACAACTAAACTTCATTGCATGCATGGGGGAAGGGGGGAATCACTGACAAGAGGTGGATAAATGGAGGAGTAAATGGATAAGGGAAAGAAAAAGGAAGCCATGGACCCAATCATGATAGAGGAAGACCATATAAAGAAGATAATGTCAACAATCAGAAAGACACGCAGTACCAATATAATATGAATAACAAGAATAGATCCATAGTTGATAGAGAGGTATTGACAAGTGATGAAGAAGAGGTAGAGGATCTTTGGGATGTGGAGAAGATTGAGCCTAGGAATATTTGAATGAATAACATGATGAATGCATGAAGAAGATAAAATCCATTCCCTAATCCCCACTTATTCCTAGACTACAAGAACTTGAGCATTGCAATCACCCATAAAGATATCTTGAGTGAGATTGTGCAATTCACTCTGTGTGTTGTGTTGCCTTTTGGTTTACCAGGAGGGCCGACGGTTTTGAAGGGTTTTATTGGAAACATGTTAAGATCTGAACTTGGGTTAGACCAAGAACTGGAAGAGAGATTTAACCCAAAAAATGGTTATGTTTCCAGTTGCAACTGCATAGGATTGAGTGGAAGATATCCATGGAAGAATCGTGCACATAATGAAAGTATAAAAGGGAATGTTCAGGCCATGGAATCCAATGAAGGAGGAATGAAAGTATAAAAGGGAATGTTCAGGCCATGGAATCCAATGAAGGAGGAGATTGAAAGATGGTTGAAAACAAAGGAAATTGAGTTTGCACAAAATTATAACATAATCCTTTAATTTAATACTGCACAAATACCTGGACAAATACATGTTTAGCAACTTGCATGAAATATTTTTCTGTGATTTCCCGCATTTGTTGCAGGAGTGGCTATTAAGGTTAAAAGACAACCACCCAACAAATCAAATAAGATAGTTGGAGTGGAATATTGTGGATATCACATAGTTACAACAAGTTAACAACAAATTTACGTGCGCAGTAGATTTCTGGTTAGACAATATTGTTGCAGGGTTTATCACTGGATTTGCAGTAGATACCGTGGATTATTACAGTGCAACAATGAATGATTTTCTAAAAGGACCCAGAGGTAGGTATATCATATCGTTGTATAGTTTAATCAATATTTTATTATATAGCAATGATGCGATGACCATGGAATCAGACAACTAAGATTCCCTGTGTGCATGGGGGAAGTGGGGAAGCAGTGAAAAGAGGTGGAGAAATGGAAGAAGAAATAGATAAGGGAAACAAGCAAGAGGCCATGGACCCAATCATGATGGAGGAAGACCATGTAAAGCAGATAATGGCAACAAATGGAAAGATGCATAGTGGATTACCCTACCAATATAATATGAATAATAAGAAGAGATCCATAGTTGATAGAGAGGGATTGGAAAGTGATGAAGAAGAGGTAGATGATCTCTGGGCTGTGGATAAGATTGAGGAAATCCTGCATGCAACATATAAAAGGAAAAAAGAGGTCCAAGGGTAGGAACAAAAGGCATAACTCCAATCCAGATCAATGTTAGTGTGGAACCTATAACCCCATGTGTGGATAGTACACCAGAAATAACACCACCAGTTAGACAAACAAATTTTAGTGGAAGAAAGAAAGAAGGAAACACATCTAAACAAGGAACAAAAACCGGAGGAGACAATTTCAGAAGTAATAGTCAAATATCTACACTGTGCGAAGGTAGTAGTTCAACACGGTTCAAAATGGCAGAACATGATCCCACGATCAAGTTACTAGAATTTCGGGGAGAGGCATCAAATGACCCTAAAAAAAATGTATTCATCTGTGAGAAGATCTGGGAAGCAAACCATATCACGAATGAGGATACAAAACTTGCTTAGTTATATATCATGCTAAGAGACAACACAATGGATTGGTACATGAGCCTAGATGTAAAAAGTCCAATGGGAGTAACAAGGACTATTGTAGATGTGAAAAAAATACTGATAAATGAACTTCAGAAGCCCAGCGGAGAAGATCAGTACATGAATGAGATGATTGAATTTAGGAAAAAACCAAGTGAGTCTATTTGGGATATTTATTAGAGGTTTAAGCATATCAAAGGTAAGTTGAAGTATGTAATGAATGAAATGAAACATAGACACTTATTTGTGAACTCACTTTTACCACATTTGAAATACCCATTGAGACAACAAAAGTTCCAAACTCAGGAAGAGGCTCTGCAGGAAGCCTTACAACAGGAAGAGAACCAATATCAATAGAGGAGATGAAGGAGGATCTAAAGAACCTAACATTTCATCTTAACCTGAATAAAGGAAAAGAGAAAAGAGAATTTGTTTGGTGTACCACATGCAGGACAGAAGGACACCATAAGAATGAATGTCCAACTTTTGCGCAGTACATGGAAAAACGAGTACCAAACCATTTTCCAATAGGAGGACCATGGTGCGAGATTTTTAAAACACATGGGCATGATCCATATCATTTTCCAATGATGCAGAAGTACCAGACGATACCCAAAAGTTCATATTGAAATTTTTGCAAGTCAATGGGTCATGATGATAAAGATTGTAGGACAATGGATCTAATGAGAGAAATAACTTAAGATAATTATAGGGTGCAAGAAGAAATGATGATAGGAAAATATGCACCTCAGTTAAAATAGGTACCACCTCTATATAATAATGCACAATAACAGTATAACATTGCACAACCACCATATAATAATGCACAATCATAGTATAACCCCGTGAAGTATAATTAGGTACCTCAGTACAATGCGACGCGCGAAGATAGATCTGGATACATAGGTGGAGGACGAGGTAGAGGAGGATTTGGATGAGGCAGAGGTCCATTATTTTTTCACAACTACCAACAAATAGGATATTATTCAAGGGAGTTTCTACTTCCACCTGCAACATGTATGTATTTTCGTGCAACAGACCATGATATAGAAGACTGTACAACATTATTGGGGAAGATCCAATGAAAGAGGAACTAGAACAACCAAAATATATAGTGGATTTCTACATGATCCAGGGATGATGGAAGAAACATTAACATAGTCACATGAGGAGGAACTAAGACAAGAATCGACACAGTAAGACACAATCCAACACAACACCAACGGGTAAACAAGAATACTGAACCACAAAAGTAGGTTGATGCGCGAAAATAAAAGGAAACATTCAAGGAGGAAATATAGGAGTTTCTGAAGAAAAATGTTGTGTCTTCATTATCTACGCAACATACTTAGAACTCTCTGATGTATGAGATTCCTTTCTCAATGGATCACACTAGTGCAACACAACCTCTAGAGAAAGTAAGTAACATAAATACTTTTCTGCAATTCTGTGTTAAACTATTGAATAACACATCATCTCTCAAGATATTAAAAAATATGATAGAAAGATGTAATACAGAGGAAAAAGGAAAGTTAGAACAGAAAACAATCAATCATCTCCATACAAGAAGGACAAGAAGGTAATTAAGATTAAATTCTAACATTCGTCATTTCAATATGGGTGATATTATACTGAACTTGGGATCTTAAGTAAATATCTTACCTAAGAAGACATGGAAGTGTATGGGAGAACCCACACTAGGATATTCACCTATCCAGTTGAAATTATCTATTCAACACAATTTTTTACCAATTGGAAGGCTTAAAGGTGTGATAATATATTTGGATGGAGTGTGCACTAAGGTAGACTTTGAAGTAATAGAGATAGTAGATGGCACAACACCATATCCAACATTGCCTAGACTCGATTGGGAATTTGATAACCAAGCCATAATCAACCTAAAGACAAGGAAAATGATGTTTGAATCAGGTGAATATAGAGTCATTGCAGCATTATATCCTTCATAACTAGAAAGGTTTGTAGAACCCACTTGCTTAGATCTGGAGGAAATAAACTAGTTGTAGATAACCACCACTCGAGAAGAAGATTATGTTAACTGAAATAAAGATGGGATACTTAGTTGGAGAAGCATAAAATCATGTGCTTCCGACTTAGATACAGGTTTGGAGAATTGAGAACATAGATTACATGAAGTTTCCAAAAGAAGGTGTGCAATAATAGACTGCCCAGTAATATGGGTTGGAACAAAGATAAGAGAACATCCCAGTTTTCATAGGGTAAATGACTTAGATAAATTTATGACAAAATATGAGGAAGAATTGCTAGAAAATAAGAGACTCTTATCCCTATATATTGCACTCAGAGCTACACCTGCAATATGGTGGGGTGCGCACAAATATACAATTTAGGACTGGTACCAATGTAAATGACTACTACGCATTAGATTCAATGAAGAATAGGGGAGACACAAAATGAAGAGGTATGATGGACAAGGAAGACCAGAAAAACATTTGGAGAAGTGCATAACACAATGGAGGATGACACCACCAGAAGAATGGCCTCATCACTTCATCCATACATTGGAAGGAATCCCAGAGAACTGGTATGTATACCAGGAGATGCACATAGGTACTACAAAATGTACAACACTACAATAGAAATTTGTAGTAACTTTCTCATTTGAACATGAGAACCCCAACATTGATTTCTCATTTGAACATGAGAACCCCAACATTGATTCAACATTAAAGTAGATAAGAGGTGTGACATTTATTGATGAACCAGAGGTTGAAATCATGAGAAAACATCAATAAGAAAACATACAGATAGTCAAGGAGCTACTGTCATGCTATCATGTTGAAGTGGAAGCACCCAATGAAGATGACCTGTGCAACATTCAAATTACATAAATTGAAGGATAAATATAGGTGGAAGGCCCATCTTCGGATTTAGAAGTATTTGTTGCACCAATCAATGTGAATAAACTCAACATTGGGACAACTGACAATCCTAAAATGGCAAGTATTCGATATTATTGGGATGAACAAACAATAGAAATAATAACAGAGTTATTGCACGAATGCATTGACCTGTTCCCAACGACCTTTACAGAAATGAACGGAATAGCAAGAGAGTTATGAGAGAAGAAAATGCCTCTCAAACATGAAGCAAGACTCATTAGACAGAGACCTTACAGACTGAACCCAATATATAAGTAGAAAGTGAATAAAGAAATTGACAAAATGTTGGAAACTGGTATCATAGAACCAATAGAGGAATATGAATTGATAATTCCTATGGTCTTCCAAGAAAACAAACAAGGGGGGATAAGGATTTGTGTAGACCTGATGGAACTAAATGATGCTTGTTTACATGACCCTTTCCATACCCTTTTCACAGATAAAGTCTTAGAAAATGTGGGAGGCCAAGAAGCATAATCATTTACAGATGGATTCTTAGGTTACCATCAGATCAAAATAGCTCCAAAAGAGAGGTATAAGACTACGTTTTCTATAAAATGGGGATCCTATCAATACACAATCATGCCATTTGGGTTAAATAATTCACCAACCATATTTTCAAGAGTAGTCATAGTTGATTTTAAGGAATTCATACATCCTTTTTTAGAAGTATACCTAGATGACTGGATTGTATATAGTGATCCGAAAAGATCTTTTAAGACTATGTTTTAGTTTTAAAACATGAGTTCATTAACCATTTAGAAAATTGAAGAAAGAGGAAGAAAATAATGATATAACATGGAAACCATAATAAGATATGAAGATCTGAAAATAAGCACAAAGAATCATCAAACCATAACAACAAAGTTGTTAACTGAGTTCGGCAAGATTGCCTACGTCTCCAGGCCTTTTGTCTTAGTGGGTGAGTCTTTCTTATTTCTCTTCAATGCTTCAAAAGTACATCAAAAAAGTGTCAAATGGATTAAAAAATGGCTTGGATGTGTTTTTATAGACCCCAAGAACCCGACACAACTGACGACACTGAAAATGGTTGAGCGAAGCTCCCAAAATTAGTCCGCAAAGTTCCTCTCCTAAACGGCTTCCCTGCATAAAATTGACTGTCTTCACAATTCTAAAAAATTTTTCCTCTTCTGAACCTGTCTCAAGCTACCAAGAACCTCTATTTTATATAGAATTGAAGTTGGTTACATCCTCCTAACTTTCTCCCAAGATTTGGCCTCAAATCAGGCTCCAGATCTCCCAAAAATGACCAAAATCCACTAAAAGCAAACCAAGTCAGCTTAAAAATCTTATAATATAAAGTTTAAAACCCCAAAATTTGATAAATATAGGACAAAATCCATTTTGATCTGGGCCCCTAGTCATATGGCGTTGTTCCATGTGTCCTTGGGCTAGCTGGCATGTGTTAGTCGTGGGTCTTGGCTCCTGGTCTCTGGTCCCTGGTCAGTCGGGGCTGGCCCCCGTCCATGGGGGCTTATCCATGAATTTGCACCAATCACAAAATTAAATACAATTTCTGCCAAATGCATAACAAGCCACATGTATAGCGGAGATGGTTATCCCTAGGTTTGTTAGTCCGTTGGCACCCATAGAGGTTGAAGGTTCAAAACTCCAAGAGCCACAAATATTTTGAACTAGTTGTCATTGAAAAACTCTAGGGTGCCACATGGTGCCCTCTGATTGGGCCACATGTTTCTCTATGATTGGTCTGTACTAGCACAGTTAGTGAGCCATGTCATCACCGTACAACCCAATCAGTTGCCACGTCATCTTCCGTACAACCCAGTCACCTACCACGTCACCTACTGTATAGCCATGTGTCGTGCCACGTCACATCCAAACTGCACGGTCACCCTACCTTGTCAACATCTGTACAACCTAACTATCGTCTGTACTTCCATGTTTCATCCTGCCATTTGGCCACGTCATGTTCAGACTACCACGTGTCATTCGTATAGTTCCACGTGTCAAATCCGTACAAGTGCCAACTCATCCCGAAATGCTAAATTTGAGTGACACGTGTCACCTCCTGATGATACCATGTTAGCATGAGAGTGACACGTGTCACCTCCTGATGATACCATGTTAGCATGATGACATCATCATGACATCATGCAAATGTCACCTGTCGTATTGCTGACATCATCATTGACTTTGACTGCTTACTTTGACCAGTTGACTTTTTGCCTATTTGGAAATTTAGTCAAAATGTGATAACTTTCGCATACAATGTCCGTTTGAGGAAAAAATTATATGGTCGGAATTAGTGCGATGAGACAGACGCAATGGAGCTATTTTCGTTTGATTCTGAGAAATTTTATTTTTAGGCCTTCCTGGATTCATTTTGGATCATATAGTCTATTAAAAGACCATGTGGAATTGGAAATATGCAGGCAATGTCATATATCATTGAATATTAAGAAATTCATTTTTGGGACACCATTTGGAATATTGTTGGAACATATAGTCTATAAACAAGGTTTACTAGTAGATCCTACTAAGATTGAAATCATTGCCAATTTACCACCACCAAAGTCAGTGTCCCAGTTAAGAGAAACATCAGGACATACAGGCTATTACATGAAATTTATAAAGGGGTATGTGCAGATTATTGCGCCAATGGAAAAATTGTTAAAGAAGGATATCATATTCTACTAGAATGAGGATTCTCAACAAGGTGTGGACAGCTTAAAAGAAAATACGATCGCAACACGGATCCTAGTATTCCCAGATTGGGAAAAGACATTTCATGTGCATGTAGATGCATTGGGAAAAGACATTTCATGTGCATGTAGATGCATTAGCCATAGCACTTGGAGCAATTTTGGTGCAAAGAAGAGCAGGGGAATTAGACCATCCTATAGCCTTTCCAAGAAGAAAATTGTTAGAACCAGAGTAAAATTACAACATCATAGAAAAATAAGGCCGAGCCATGGTATACTCACTTGATAAGTTCAGGCACTACTTATTGGGGAAACACTTTAAGATGTTCAAATATCATTCTTCCCTCAAATATCTAGTCAACAAGCCAGTGTTGGGGGGGCGGATCTGTAGATGGATGTTTTTATTCCAAGAATTTGATTTTGAAGTGATAGTCAAACTAGGGAATATGAATGCAAGACTTGATCACCTGTCAAGGGTAACTAATGGAGAATAAAATATCAACTTGGAATACAACTTCCCTAATGCACAGTTATTTTTAGTACAGATAGGTGATGAATATTATTGTTGATATTATTGAATACAAGAGTTTAGCACTATGTAGAAGAAAAACCTGGTATTCATAGTTGCAGACTATGAAATGATTTCAGGAAACTTATATAAGATGGGAGGAGGTAGTATTTTGAGAAGGTGTGTACTAGAAAATTAAAGGCCCATAATTTTGGAAGAAGCCCATGAAGGAATAGTTGGAGGAAACTATGCAGAAAAATCTATTGCACAGAAGGTATTGCACACATTATTATGGTGGCCAACGGTCCATAGATATGCTAAGGAATATTTTCAGACATGTGATGTGGGTTGGAAAACCCAACATAAGGGATGAGATTCCCCTAACACCACAAGTAACTTTACATGTATTTGAAAAATGGGAAATAGACTTTGTAGGACCTATCAATCCACCTAAAAAAGATCAGGAGCTAGATATATCATTATTGTGACATAATACTTAACAAGATGGGTAGAAGCAACACTAGTAAAAGACTACAGTGCAGAG
The DNA here is from genome assembly GCA_900067695.1 of Picea abies. Taxonomy (NCBI): domain Eukaryota; kingdom Viridiplantae; phylum Streptophyta; class Pinopsida; order Pinales; family Pinaceae; genus Picea; species Picea abies. Next base: position 5,144 of record CBVK0100211049.1, on the reverse strand, counting down.
ACATCAACACACTTCTTGTTTGAGCAAGTGATCACCATATTTGGATGTCCAAGGATTTTGATGAGTGACCAAGGCACTCGCTTTAACAACAGTACCATCAGGGATATGATTGAGGAGTTTGAAGTCTATCACTAGAAGAGTACACCATACCATCCTTAGGCAAATGGAACAGTAGAAGCCTTCAATAAGATCTTGGAAAGTGCTTTGACAAAGATCTGCAATATCAATAGGGATGATTGGGACTTGAAAATACCAGTAGTACTATGAGCATATAGGATCACATGTAATAAGTTAACATGATAGACACCATTTAGATTGTTGTATGGGTAGGAAGCAGTGGTGCAATTAGAATTTATGGTACCCATTCTATGCATAGCAACAATTACCAACATGACAAAAAGAGGCACAATACAAGAAAGGTTAAATCAATTAATGGCTATGGAAGAGGACTAGATTCTGGAAGGATTTCACCAGGAAGTGCATAAAGAAAGAGTTAAAGCTTAGCATGACAGGCATATTAGGAAGAAGAGTTTTAAGGAAGGAGACCTAGTTCTTATCTATGATCGAGCCATATGAAGTGAATATTTTTACAGATGGGTGATTTGTGCAACTAAAGGACTTGGGAGGAACAAAACTGAAAGGAATGATCAATGAGAGATGACTAAAACTGTACAGGGATAATTGACCTCCTAACCATTAGAAGTCACAATGCAGTGAGGGTGTACTATAGTAGAATTTAGAACAAAAAAATAAGAAAACAAAATGAAAGAAAAACACAAAAAAACACATAAGTTGACTATAGCACAAGAAGGAATGGAAAAATTCAGCAGTAATTACCGCAACAAACATTAGAAGACATCACACAATAAAAATCACAGTTGACGCAAATGCACGCAAAAGGGAGAAATCAACAAAACCAAGTCTATAAAATACAGAAAGCACATGTTTATTCAACACTTAGCGATTTTTTAGTACAGAGCGAGAAACATAGTGTGTACCCTAGCTATCATTTTATGCAAATGTAGGAAATTATGTGAAATTGAGAGAGGATGACTGCACCAAAGTTTGGTGCACCAGGACAGTTCGTCCAAATTACTCAACAGGGCCAAAGGTGTAAGGAAAGAATGAAAAAAACTGAAAATGTGGTCGAGCTAGAGGATGTTACCACCTCAGACCCAAAATCCATTAGCCTGACACAAGTTGAGGAAGACAACTCCACAATGAAAAAAGGAGAAATAGGGTAGAGCTCTGAGGCCCATAATGGAATTACGAACCCTTACCTAGAGATACCTTCAAAGTCCAAGGAAACAATGGGACCACGATAGTCCCAAGAATAAGAGGATGTGTTTTTGAAGACATCATAGACCAGTGAGATTCCAGAAGGGTAGAAGAGGACGTAGATGTAGTAGAACCAGGAACATATGTCGCGGGACAGAAAAGAAAGATGCCAGATGTCATGGATATTACACTCCCTTATCTCACATACATAATCTTCACTATGGATGACATGCTGAGAATGGTACCTAAGCTAAGGTACATTGACCATGATGTGCACAATGTGGATAAATTCCCAGTGTTGGCTGAGGAGAGATATTTGATAAACATAGGGGAAGTTGGACCCCTTGACAAACCCATCCTAGAGCCAGTGCAGTGGATAATTGGGCTCTATAACTCGAGAATTATGAACCTATTAGACATACAACATTTCAGGCATGGTAAGAACGTCGAGCTCTGTGTCAAACAACTAGTCACCCACATCCGTGGAGGCATCCTATGGATGTATAGGCTGGTACAAATTGATGTGGCATTGATTTCTAAGATCACAGGACTACCCACAGTTGGCATGTAGCCCGAAAAATACCTACATAACAAGGCGCGTGAAAAAGAAATAACAGAATAGGTTAAAGCACATTTCGACACCTCTCGGGACAATAGGGGAATTTTCATAAAAGAAATCAATGAAAACACAACAATGTTCACTAGCAAGTTGATGGCTTGAAATTTTTTGAGGAAATGTCGCAGAGAGGAAGCGCCAACAAGCATTATTGCAACAATCGTACAGTGCGTGAAGGGGGTAATGTTCAGTTGGGCACCATACATGTTGAACTAGTTCTTAATATATTGCATAGATGCTCAGGACAATGGATCGAGTTCCATTATTCATGGTTGATCATCCTAATAGCTTTGGCGGGGTGGCAGGAGCCAAAATTTTCATCATTTTTGGATAGGATGGGGAAGTGTTATGCGGCTAGATATGATTCCCTCTAGCAGGAAAAGGTCAAGAAAACATAGTAGGCGAATAACACTATCTTTGCAATGGTCCAGTCACTTATGGAGGTAGTGCAGGAGAAATATGGGATAGCCAAGTTCAAGGCATCTAGACATCACATATGGATCCAAGCTGCCAGGGATCCAAGGAAGGATTGGCTGGAGATGCATTACTACGTCACTAGAGAGGAAGTGGACTAGATCATCAAAGACTGGCCTATGCAGTGGAAACTACCAGTAGAAAAACCAACGATGAGGACAGGCACAACGCAATACTCTAAGCCTAAGGACAAGGCTGAAGCAGGCTCTTCAGCAAGTATAGGTAGCCCAATCGATAATAGGAGAATAGATACAGCGTGAACTCAGCCGACTAGGAGCAGGGCAGTACCAAAACGGTCTAGGTGAAAACCAATACCTGCAAGTATAGGAATCCAAACAAAGAGTGGGAAGAAGGATACTTCACAGGCTGGAGAAGAAATAACACAGGGAACGACAAGTGGGGTGCATCCCTCACAAATGACAAGGAATCTCATGCAACAAAAATAAGCGCACAAGAAAATGAAATATGAAATAGAAGACCCTAACATCACCTTGATAGAGGATGATGCAGAGCTAGTCACAGACAAGGTCCAATATAGGGGTGAGGAAGTGTTAAGAATTGTAGAAGCGTGGTGGGAAGAAATCATGGAAAACCTCCTAGAAGTCCATGAAAACATACAACTACTACAGAGCCAAGCAGGATCACATGACACCGTGCAACAATAGGAAAAGACATAGTGATTGCCTATGTAGAAAGAAGGTGAAGATACAATGAAATTCATCATCCCGGGTAGGGAAACATTCTTGTTAACGCGTAAAATTATCAGATTTGATTAGGAGATTGCGAAGAAACCCTTGAAGGATGTGGAGAAAGTGGAAATGGTTATTGCATAGATACCCACTTAGGAACTACACGGGCTCTAGGCTAGTGTCATGCAAGAAGTGCAGTCCAAGGCCTGTGCGTATGAAGCAATATTAGAGGTGGGAAGAAGAGTCACGAAGATGCTTCAAATTACATGCGACCAATTGACCAAAGAGAAGGAGGAAGAGAAATAATGTGGAGATAAATTAGAACAATGATTGAAAGCGATGTACAATCTCATACAAAACAACGCGTAAGCAACGAATATAGGCAGAGAGGAGAAGATCAACCTCATTGGACAAACAATTGATCAATATAAATAGGATATTGAGGATCCCAAATAAAGGCTCAACCCTACAAATCCTCCCAAGGTCTGAGAACAAAGACAACAATAAGCTGCAGTCCAAATAGTTGAGATGGATAACCTAGCAAATGGAGCAGAAAAACTATTTGACAGAGTCATGTAGTTATGGAAAACACTGGAAGAAGACGAGAAGGTCCAACAGTTGAACTGGGAAGAAGAAAGAGTCAATGCTTCCATAAAAGATCTCAAACAAAGGTAGAATACAATAAGCATCACAAAGCGCTTGAAGGGTACTCAAGACATGAAGAAGTTGTAGACAAAGTTGAAAGCAGCGCAAACGCAAAAGCAAGAAATACAAGTGGAATTGGAACCCCTCCAAGAAAAAGAAACATAGGTGATTGCGCAGTTGGAGGAAGAGAAGAAAAGTAGAGCACATAAACAAGAAGAGAGTGCATCACTAATGCAGGATGAAATAACAACGCAGACAATAGAGGGGCTAACAAACAAAGTCGTGTAGATGAAAGAGAAAGCAAAGGAACTAGAAGAAAAGTTCCATAGTCTAGATAGGGTAGTGCAGGGAGCGCGCACTAGATAAGTGGCTCAAGATGAGCCACATGTCAGTGTTGGGGGCCTGTTGGGCGCATGCCTATTTTGAGGGAAGACCCAATTTTGGAAGGAAAGGCCTAATTTTGGAGAAGAACAACAGACAGGAAAAGAAACACGTGCAAGGAAAATCAACATGCAAGAGGAGCAGCATGCAAGGCATGCAGGAAGGAAAATATAACCATGATAGGGTTATGGTTTTGGTAAATATTGTAATGACTAGAAGACTGTAAAATAGTATAAATAAGAACCTAGGAGGTCTATGTCAAGGTTCTACTCAGAGACTAGTTCAGTTCGACTTTTGTAGTTCTGTTTGGTTAGTGGTAGTTCAATTATTGTTTTGATATTTTTGTAAATATGTTGAGCTATAGAAGAGTCAATTAGGACAAATCTTGAGGGTTGGATCACAAACTGAGGAGTCTGATGTGATCTAGTCTGCCTCATAGAGGGTATTGAACCTTTTCATAAGTGTATAATGGGAGATGTAGTGCACGCAACACCATATTTTGCAGATAACTAAATAAAAGAGCAGAGAAGCCAAATCTTTGTGGACAAATCCCAGGAGGGGGTGAACCACAGTAAAACCTGTGTTATCTGTGATGGTTCTTGCATGTTTACCTTCTGTCAATAGTTAGTTAATGAATGAATGGTTAAGATAGATAAATTAGAATACATACATGGCTTAAAAGATGAATGGATCCTAGGAATATTTGAATGCATAACATGATAAATGCATAAAGAAGATCAATTACATTCCCAAATCCCCACTCATTCCTAGACTGTAAGCACTTGAGCATTGTAATCACCCATAGAACTATCTTGGGTGAGACTATGCAATGCACTCTGTGTACTGTGTTTTTTCTAGTTTTTAAGAAGACCGATAGTTTTAGAGAGTTTTGTTGAAAATATATTCAGAATTAAACCTAGATCAAACCAAGAGTAAAATTCAAGGAAATAACCAACATATGTTAAAAAAAAAAAAAAAACCTAATCTACATTATATTCTGAACCTAAAGTATATAAAATAATAAAAAGTAACTTACCTAAACCATTTTTTCATTCCTACAA
>CBVK0100211046.1:0-11606 GCA_900067695.1 Picea abies | reverse complement strand
TACTTCCATTAAGATATTTCTATATAACAAAGGTGTAATGACAATGGATTCATACAACTAAATTTCCCTGCGTGCATCGGGAAAGGGGGGAAGCACTAATAGGAGAAGGAGAAATGGAAGGAGAAGTGGATAAAGGAAAGAAGGAGGAGGCCTTGGACCCAATTATGATGGATGAATATCAAATCAAGAGGATCATGGAAATAGCTGGGAAGACACGTAGTGGAGTACCCTACCAATATAAGGTGAACACCAAGAAGAGAGTCGTATTCATGAGAGAAGGCTTGGAAAGTGATGAAGAGGAGGTAGAGGATCTTCGGGCTGTGGAGAAGATTGAGGAAATCCTGCGCACAACATATGAGAGGAAGATGAGAGGTCCAAGAGTGGCAATAGAATGAAACACTCCTATCCATATTAGTGTCAGTGTGGAACCCATAAAACCATGTGCGACCAATACACCAAGAAGAACACCACCATTTAGACAACCAAATTTTGAGAGAAGGAAGACAACATGAAGTACATATACACAAGGAACAACAACTTGGGGAGCCAATTCAGGAAGAATTAGTCAAGTATCTACACCATGCAGAGGTAGTATCTGAACATTCAGGATAGAAGGACATGAACCCACCATTAGGTTACCATAATTCAAAGGAGAGGCGTCAGAGGACACAAAGAAGCACATATTTATCTATGAAAAGATTTGGGAAGAGAAATAGATCACATATGAGGAAACTAAACTTACACAATTAGCTATCATGGTAAGAGATCGCACACTAGATTGGTACATGATTTTAGTTGCAAATGGTCCGCCAGGGACAACCATAATGTTTGGAGATATCAAGAAGATGTTGATAAATGAGTTCCAAAAGCCTAGTTTAGAGGATCAATACATGAACGAGATGATCGAGATTAGATAGGAACTAGGATAATCTGTATGGGAGATTGACCAGAGATTCAAACGATTGAAGGGAAAGTTAAAGAATGTCATGACAAATATGGAGTATAGGAATTTGTTCGTCATTTCACTACTACCACACTTAAAATACCTGTTGTGACAACAAAAGTTTCAGACACAGGAAGAGGCTCTATAGGTAGCCCTACAATTGGAAGAGAACCTACGTCAGAAGACAGATCCGACCATAGAGGAGTTGAAGGAGGATCTGAAGAGGTTAGCATTCCAATTAAACCAGAAAAAAAGTAAGGACAAAAGAGAAGTCGTGGCAGAATATACGATCATGGAGGATGATGCGGACCTCATGGCCTGGATGCTCCAAGATCGAACAACGAAGGATTTTGACAAAGCTCAACGCCGAAGGGATATGATGCAGGATGAGTTGGTAGACATGAGGCAGATCCACGAGAAAATTAGAGAAACATAGAGGGCCTACAGAGGCATAGAATCAACCCCTGCAACATCACACATAGGAGCCAAGGTTGTGCCAAGCGAGCATGATATGATCCATACGATGGCACATGCGAGCTCAACTTTTCACATTACACCCAAAATGCTACACATGGATGCAATTGTATGCCAGACAGCCTTGAAATATTTGGACCAAATACAATTGGTAATGACCCGGATACCAACCAAGGCATTGTATAAAATCCAAGTCAATGTCGCACAAGAGGTACAGCCGCATGCACGCACAGATGCACCAGAAATGAAGCAGACGAAGGACATCATAGAAGAGTTGGAATTGGTGCTCGAGCAGGTCAAGATTGAGACCAAATATGGGAAATATTGTGGGGATAGGCTCGAGCAGGGATTGGCTGTAGCCTATGAAAAATTACAAAGAGTGTGCAAACAACAAAGCTTACAACGACGCAAAATATTGATAAGATTGTGCAGAAAATCGACAAATAAAGGCAGGAGATCACGCACCTCTAGGAACAAATCATCCTTGCCACTCCCCTGTAGGTGAAGGAGCAGAGGAAGAAGGAAGAAAAAACAAAGATAGAGGAGATGGAGCAACAGGTCCGCACAACTACCGACTTGTTCGATGAAGCAACACAACTATGGAAAAGATGGAAGAGGATCAATAGTTCCAACAATCGGACCACGAAGAGGAGAAGATAAGTGTAGCTATCCATGACCTCAAACATAGGAAAAATATGATGTTGATCAGTTAGCATGTCAAAGGAGCACAGGATATGAAGAAGCTGCATGCAGAACTCATAGCCGCACAAACACAAAAGAAGTAGCACCAAACGCAAACGGAACCTCTCCAAGATCAGGAAGCAGAGGTCATTGCGCAAGAAGAAGATGAAAATAATAACATGGAGCAGACTCAAGTAGAGTGCACAGATATGATAAACAAGAATATCACAACACAAGTATTGGACGCACTTAGAGAAAAGACCGCACAGGCTTAAACATAAGCAAAGAAACTCACATAGAAGTTCCAGACTCTCATAGGAGTTGTGGAAGAAGCGCACAAGGTTTAGGTGGCTCGAGATGAGCCACGTGTCATCGTTGGGGGCATGTTGGATGTAGGCCTAGCCAAGAGAAAAGGTTATTTTTGGAAGAGAAGCATGGAAGGAGGAAAAGACAACTCAAAGGAAAAGAATCATGTGCAAGTGGAGCAGGCGAGGCGAGCATGCAAGGAACACCTAACGATGTTAGGGTTAGAGTTTTTTTAATGTATTGTAATGGATGATGAGCCAAGGATATAAATAAGTAGTACCTAGAAGGAGAGGGGGGGGGAGACAAAGAGAGATCGACATATAATAAGAGAGAATTGTAATAATTGTATGAGTCATTAAACTGGTGAGTTGGGAAAGTAGTGAGTGAATCGATCCTGAGGGTTATATTGCACATTGAGGATCCTGGTGCGATCTAGTCATCCTTAGAGGGATCAGGGTGCCTATTGAGGAGAGTGGGATCCAAGAATGTAAACACGCACGGCGGGATATATTAATGAACCATAATAAGAATCCTGAGAGCCAGATCTTTGTGGACGTATCCCAAGAGGGGGTGAACCATGGTAACACCTGTGTCATGTGAATGAATGTATGTGTCTTTAATTGTTGTTAAATGATGAATGCTAGATAAATGAATGAACTAGTAGATATGGTATTCCACATGCATGAATAGAATGACTGTCATAGTTAGATGTTAGAATGGATAAATAAAGATTACAGAGTACAACAACAGATATCCACTCATTCCATGGTTGCAAACACCTGAGTATTGCATCCACCCATAGAGATATCTCCAGTGAGACTGTACAATACATTCTGTGTGTTGCGTTGCCTTGTAATCTTCCAGAGGGGCCGATAGTTTTAAGGGGATTTTGTTGGGAGCTTATCAAATCTGAACCAGGTTCAATCTATGATAGTAAGGTAGAACCAAAATATCCCACAAACAACCATAACTAAAATAAGTATAATATAAATCCAACCAATGGTTCAAGTACAACAAGTGTATATTTCCAACATAGTCTTTACCTGGACCCTAATTGGTAAAGTTTATGTTATTCTTATTCTAGTCTCACCTAAACATTCTCCTAAAATGTTAAAGAGTCCTAAAACTTCACCAAAGTCAAATATTCCTCCTCAAGTTCAATAGTTGGTTAGTTCTCATTATCAACCTCTATTCCTTCCACCTAATTTACACAACCTTCCTCATAAATATTTAAATGAATTTCCAAAGTATAATGGGAAAATCACAATTTCTAACCAATTTCTAGCCAACCTTCCTCATTGTCCTGAAGACGGATCCTGATTTGGATCCAAAATGTCAACAATCTATTGACAACACTGTGGATATTCTAATCAAAACTGAAAATCCCAACCACAACAATCTCACTAATCACAAAATTTCTATGGAAGATCATATTGTTGCATTTCATTACTATAATGATAATCTTGGTGTTTCAGAAGAATATGTATATGTAAGATTATTCATGCAGATCCTCAAACATGATTCTCACATGTGGTTTCAAAACCTACCAAGCAACTCCATTAATAATTGGGATGATCTTGAAACCACCTTTTTGAATCAATGGGGAAATACATGTGATCATCAACATTATCTGACAGAATTTGAAGCCCTAAGAAGGAAGAATGATGAATCTAACACTAACTTCACTAAGATATTTAATAATCTTTATAATAGTATTCCATAATATATTAGACCGTCTTCTACTATGTCTAAAGATACTTATTCTTCAACATTTAATTCAAAGATTTCTTTGTTATTAAGAGAAAGGAGGGAAGATACATTATCTATTATGAAAACAAATCCAATGGATCTAGAAGGAAATAGAATAGTTGTTGGTAAAAAAAAATATAAATTAGAAAAGAAGAAAAGAAGAAAAATAATGAGGATGGTTCAATTGAGGCATCATATTCAAGTAACACTCAGGATTAAAAGATTGATGAGATCACTAAAATAGTCAAATATTTGGCTAATAGTATGGAAAATCTTGAAGTTGCAAACAAGGTTGCTTCTTCAGCCACTCTGAATAATGTACAAAAGAATTTATTTCAGAACACTGGACTATAGAATACTACTTCTTTTCAACCCATAAATCCAGTACCTTTTAGAAGACAATTTAATCCTCAAATCTTAAATAGAGATAAAAGGGTTGAAGAACACTCATGTCAACCCCCATTGAGAAATATAAACAATGTAGTGGAGGTCTATGAAAATGAATTGAATGAACAAGAAATGCTCGATTATTCAAGTGCCATACCCGAGGTAAAATGGCTAGAGGATAGGGAATCATATGCACATTTAACTGAAAAGGATTATAAGATTCAATAATTTATTTTACTCATAATATTAAAATGTATGAAAAACACATGGAGATAAAATGGGATGATCAATACATATATTTTTTTGATACATTCTTAGCAAAGTTGTAACACAATTAGGACTTGAGGCTGAGAACTACTCCAACCCAGCGGGCTAATCCAAAGGTGGTAAAAAAGGCATCAAGTAATAAAAAAGAGACAGTCAAGCCTATTATAGAACAATTGAGAAAGAATACTCTTATTCAAAGCACAATTTCTTTTAATCTAACTGATCAATTAAACAGGGTTTAGATTCCTATCCCATTGAATGAAATTATTAAGATACCTTCCTTTAAAAAAGAGGTAAGTAAATTTATTGGTATCCCTCTTGTATAAATATCAAATATAGAGTCTATTAATTTACAAGAATATGCACCTAAGGTATATCTAAATCCTTATTTGGAAAATGAAGAAATTATTATAGCTAACTTTTATGTTTAACATTTCATGATCAATTTATACATAATTGTATATTATATTTAGGCGCTTCCCATAATATGATTCCTAAATTTATTATGGAAAAAATTGGGTCTAGATGTTACAAAACCTTATAAGTATTTATATACATTTTATTCAAAGAAATTCCAATACCTTGGGTTGATTAAAGTTTTAGTACGGAATTTAGCTCAAGTCTCAAGTAAAAGTATTATGATGGAAATTGTAGTTGTTGATGTTCCTACTAGTTTTGGAACGCTCTTGTTCATATAATGGGGTGCAAAATTACGAGGGACTTTGCAACATGATTTATTTTATGCTATTATGCATGTCTTTGGAGGAAATACTCGTAGACTGTACAAAGAAGCTCATTTTTCTCATACGATAAGTGATGTTCATAATTCACAAAATCATCTTGTATATGCAGAAAATGATCAGCTTGGAAATTTTGTTTTATCAATTATAGAGAATGAGAACATAGAAAACTTGGACTATGAAGTAACAAATAAATAAAAATTTGATTCCAATGGTGTTTGGAAGATTTTATTTGATGCTGCTTCTTCCAATAAAGTATCTGGAGATGGGATTATCTTTATATACTATTTTAAAGAATTTTTTCTTTTTCATATAAATTTAATTTTGAAATTACTAACTATGTTGTTGAATATGAAGCTCTTATCAGTGGACTTGAAAATGCTAAGAAAATGAAAATCATGAATTTGTCACTTTTTGGAGATTCCAGAATCATTATAAAAAAGTTAAATCCAAATTCTAGACCAAACATCCATGTTTGAGGGCATATAGAAATCAAGTTTGGTACCTTAAAGAAAATATTCTATTGACTACAAATTTTATAATTATACCTAGAGAGAAAAATAAATTAGGTTGCATATTCATTAGTTGTACCCGCAACAACATTCAATCCACCTAACATCACTCATCTAAAATATGAAATTGAATTCATGTATAGACTATTTATTCCTAATAATATTAAACATTGAAATATTTTTTAGGACAATCAACAGATTAAAAGATTTATAAAAGTTCTTGGAGAATTTTCTTCTAGTAACATTGATGAATATGAGGAAGATAATGGTCAAGAAAAAATACACCTGATAAAATTTCTAAAAAAAAAAATGTGTAACTTAAAAAATTATATTCCTAGGGATCTTATCCCTTTACATAACTTGTTCAACCATGAGGATGCATCTTTAAAGCCTATTTTAAAGCCTTTGGTTGAAGAAGTAGAAGATGTCAATCTTGGCACAACTAAGAAACAAAAGATTATAAAATTGTCTAAAGTATTATCTTTTGATCAAAAGAAAAAGTATGTTGATATTTATAAATATTTTATTGTTGTTTTTTCTTGGAGTTATGAAGATTTGAAAATTTATGATACCTACATAATTCAACATGAGATATCTTTATAGGAGGGAATAAAACCTTTTAGACATAAACTAAGATTTTTTAATCCCTTACTCCTACTTGTAATTGAACAAAATGTTAAAAAGTTGTTATATTCCAAGATTATTGTTTTGTTAAGATATTCTGAATGGGTTTCCAACCCAATACTTGTTCGAAAAAATAATGGAGAAATCCGACTTTATGTGGATTTTAGAAACTTAAATCAAATTTCATTAAAGGACAATTAACCTTTACCAAAGATGGACAACATTTTACAAAGGGTGGTTGGTGCAAAAATAATTTTGATGATAGATGTTTTTTCTAGTTATAACCAAATTACTATCCATAAAGATGATAGTGTTCAGTACCAAAGATCTAAATACAGAATCACCACAATAGATACAAGAACAATATAGAATAAACACACACTTTATTATTATAAAAACCCTTAGGGTAGGAAAACACCTTAAAAATGATCATTTTAAGGAAGGGATCCACTCTTGATCACTTTTCTCTTCAAGGGGGAAACCTCCTAATGAGATACCTCTCCAAATACAATACTTCTCAACTTTCCCATTACATTGTTTATACCTGTTTATATAGTTCTAGCTACACCTAAGAACATTCTAGAGGATAAATGCTTTAGAAGAAGAACCTTCTAGTAATCCCTCTTACATTTATTATGTTCACAGTAGCCCTTATTTAATAATAGTGGCCTCCATACATAAAAATATCTGTGTACTATTAATCACCTTGGGTACCTCCATAGGTACTCCATATTATTCACCTAGCTAAACTACATTCCATCCCCCTTATGAAAACATTTTCCTCAATGATTTTTATGAGTAAGTACAACCATATCCAGGGGTCCCATGGATACATGTGGATCAAAATGATGAAGTAGATTGGAGAGTGAGGGTCCCATGTAGAAGTTCTATCCACCATGTTTAATTAGTTACACCACCACTGTAAAACTGGGTCCCATGTCCAAATTCTCACGTGAACTTCCCTCTGAAGATATAAGAACTCAATATGAAGTTGAAAATGATGCTCCAAAAATATACACTAGTCATGTGGATACCAATATGTAGAGTTGATAGAAAACACATACACTAGCAAAGGAGAAGAAGAAAATTGAATAAGAAAATGCATTGAAGGCTCTTGTCTACTCTCCAAGATGTTATCTACATAATGTGGAGTAAATTCATGAAATAGAAGATGAAAGTTGTTGTAATCCTAGAAATGACAACTATCCATATACATAAATAAATCAAATCATACAGATATGAAAATATATCATGAAATAAAACCTTAATATCAACAAGAATAAACCAAACCATTCACCAAATATTAAACACAAGAAATAGTCAAAACCATTGAGGCAGGGTAACACCATATATTATTCCATATGGAAGTAATTAAATCCTCAAGAAATCCTTGCTTGTTACAATAACAATATACTTCACTATGCTCCAACACATTCCTTGCACATCTTTATAAATAACTCCCTATCTCCTAGGAACATTCTACAGAAGGAACATTCTAATAGGTGGAACCTTTTAGTAAACCTTCTGACCTTTATTATGTTCACACTATTACATGGGTCTTATTTACTAGAATTGGCCTCTATACATAATAATACATAATCACATTCCCATTGGGTACCTCCCTAGGTACCCCATATTACTTCCCTAGGTATACTACATTCCATCCCCCTTCACATATTTTTTCCTCGAAACATGATAAGAAACCATACAATATGATCGGCTAAGCATTGTAGCCAACTAGTACCAAGTACGACCATCCATCCATCCCAATGGAAGTTGAACATGATGTCCATATGTTGCCTTGCCACCCTAATATTTCTCTGCATCATATCGGGGTTACCATGGGATTTTTTTTGTAGCTTGATCTCTTCCCGTAGTGCTAGGAGTCCTCCATGTACCTTTTTTGGATTGTTTTCCTTTCTGGTTCCTTGTTGGTGCATAAATGTGTTGATTTCCATGCCCTTGCCTCGACGATTGTTGTGTCTCTATATGGTGTGGATGACGATATACAACAACTATAGAAATATTTTATTTTTTCTTCAAATATGTAACACATTGTGCCTTTGATTCAATGACCTCCTTTACCTCCCTAGGTACCCCATATTACTTCCCTAGGTATACTACATTCCATCCCCCTTCACATATTTGTTTCTCAAAACATGGGAAGAAACCATACAATATGACTGACTAAGAAATGTATCCAAATGGTACCAAGTACTACCATTCATCCACCCTAATGGAAGATGAACATGATGTCCAATTGTTTCCTTTCCACCCTGATATTGATCCTTATCATGCCTTTGGTGCCATGGGATAGTTTCTATATCTCGATATCCTCCTGCAGTGTTAGCATTCCTCCATGCACCTCTTGATTGGTTGCCTTTATATTTCCATGTTGGTTCATAATAAGTGTGTTGATGTGAACATCCCTACCTTGGTGACTATTGTTTCTCTATATAGTGTGGATGGAAATATACAAGAACTTTAGCCATCAATAATTTTTCTTCAACTTTTGAATATGGTGTTTCTTTGAGTCAATGATATTCTTGGCTTCTTTATTGTGTTCTTACTGAGGCTTTGCTTCATGTCCTTCTTTAGACTTTTCCTCGATGCAACTTTGGATTTTGCAATAAATAATTTCCTTTCTCCTCTAGGACCTTCTTTCTTACTAAGAGAAACATCCTGCAATGCAATTTTATTTTTCTTGTACCAATGTTTCACAAACTTGTTTTCCAAATTAATATTCACTGTAGCAATTATGGCCATCCAAGGATATCCAAGAATAACATCCACATCATTCATATCGATGGAACAAAAATCAGAATGCATTACATATTTTTCCATGGTGAGATTCAAATATTTAAAACATTGAACATTTTCACCCTCAACTTGCATGCTTTGAATATTCTTTCAATGAACTTGCTATCTATTAACCAATTGAACATTGATAAAATTTTGTTGGCAACCATGGTTAATAGAAACAATAACCTTTTGTTTATTAATACAACCACGAACATGTAATATAGAGTTTCCACATGAACATAAAACCTTGGTTCTTTCTTCATCCTTACACTTTGTATGAGACCACTTGTCTAAATGTAATTTTTCAATAGCTTCCTTGGAAAGTGACATCCACTCCCAAAAGTCAAATGATTGCCACTATATACAAGCATATTTTCTAAAACTAAGGTGTAGACAAAATTTCCATGTCTCTTTCAATTCTGACTTGTGGGCCTTTAGGAATTCTTTAATACTTAGACCATCATATTTTCAAGTAAAATACATATTTCTTGGAATAAATCTTCAACAAAAGCTATGGTTTAAAAAAATAACTCACTGTGCAAATTGTTTGGATTTTTTTGGAAAAAACCCTGAAAATTTTGCGAATTTAAAATGTTAATAACATCACTTCCCAGACTCCATTTTGGACGATTTGTTTTTTTGAGTTGGTTTTTTTTTAAAGGAATCCAAATATCCAATTTCTTTCTACAATTTGGTCTCAAACAATTTTAGAATTTAATATGAAGTACATCACCCCCTTTTCTCCCTTGAAAAAATCTACAAAGAGAACCAACCTTTCTCTGGCTAAAGAAAGTGCTATGATACCAAATTTTATTTTCCTTAATATGTATGATAATATAACTTTAGAAATAACTCAAATAATCCACATAAAATACTCAACACAAGAAATAGAAAAAACCCATGAGGTAGGGTAACGCCATATATTAATCCTTATGGAAGGAAAACTCTCCCCATTAAATTTTTTCTTGTTATATTAACAATAATCTTCACTCTGATACAATACATTTCTTACACTTATTTATATAGCATTCTCTATCTCCTAGGAAGATTCTAAAGGAGTAAACTTCTAGAAGTGTAACCTTCTAGTAAACCCTCTTACATTTATTATGTTCACACTAGGGCTTATTTAATAATAGTGGTCTCCATACATAATAATATCTCTCTACTATTATACCCCTTGGGTACGTCCCTAGGTACCTTTTCTTATTCTCCTAGCTACACTAAATTCCATCCCCCTTATGAAATTATTGCCCTCAATGATTTCTATGAGGAAGTAAAACCATATACTAGGGTCCCAAGGATAAGTGTGGACCATAATGTTGAAGTATTCTAGATAACTAAGGTCCCATGTAGAATATTTAGCCACCATGTTGAAGTAGTCCCACCACCACTATAAACCTAGTTCCCATGTCAAAGTGCTCATGTGAACTCCATGTTGAAGATATCATATCTCAATATCTAATTGAAAATGATTCTCCAAAGATAGAAAATGGTCATGTGGATCCAAATATGTACAACCAACCAAAAAATAACACACTAGTACTGGAGAAGAAGAAAACTAAAGAAGAAGATGCATCGAAGGCTGTTGTCTACTCTTCAGGATGTTCTCTACAAAAGGTGGAGTAGAGTCATCAAATAGAATATGAAATTGGATTTCATCCCATAAATGACAAATATCCATATACCAATCATCACAGTCAGCCTCAAAATCATTCCAAGCATATTTGTCTTGAATATATTCATTCCCGATGTCCTGTATAATATATCTCTCTTTCATTGCAAGTGTGATCTTTTGAATATTTTGAACATTTGTCTTGAGAGATTCAATATGTCGGTTCATTTCCATGGGGATTTTGAAGTGAATGTCCTTTGGAAGCATCATGTATAATATAAAATAAGAAATATCTAAAAGCACTCTATCCATTTAGATTGATCTGGCAGTAATATGAGCACATTGTGAAAATTTATGATCTTTATAGTCCCACTGTTGTCACGAAAAACCCTAAAAAATTATTGATTTTAAATCATCCATATATTCACTTCCAGAGCTATGATTCAGACAATTTTTTTTTGAAATGGGGTGAGTTTGTGAGAGGAAGCCATATATAAAACTTATTTGGG
>CBVK0100211043.1:0-13138 GCA_900067695.1 Picea abies | reverse complement strand
ATGAATTGAGTGGCACCCAATTCTTTACCAAACTTGATCTTCGCTCGGGCTATCACCAGATACGTATGAAAGAGGCCGACATTCCCAAGACTTCCTTTCACACTCATGAGGGCCACTATGAGTTTTTGGTCATGCCCTTTGGTTTGTGTAACACCCCCTCCACCTTCTAGAGCCTCATGAACCATGTCTTCCGCCCTTTTCTCCGTCATTTTGTCTTAGTTTTCTTTGATGATATCCTCATCTATAGAAAAACCTGGATAGACCATCTTACTCATGTGGATCAAGTTCTCTGCCTACTCTCTCAGCACCAACTTTTCCTGAAATAGTCCAAATGTGCTTTTGGTGCCTCAGAAGTAGAATACTTGGGTCATCTGGTGGGAAAGGATGGCGTCAAGGTGGATTCGAAAAATATTGAAGCTATGAAAGACTGGTCGCACCCAAAGACTCTCAAAATCTTGCGTGGATTTTTGGGCCTCACAGGGTATTATCACAAGTTCGTTAAGAACTATGGAAAGATTACAGCACCTCTCACGGCTCTCCTCAAAAAGAACTCTTTCACTTGGACTCCAGCAACTGCTCAAGCTTTTCAAACCTTGAAGATGGCCATGTGCACCACTCCGGTTCTGTCCCTTCCCAACTTCACAAAGACCTTTGTGTTGGAATGTGACACCTTAGGGAAAGGAATCGGCGTTGTCCTTATGCAAGAGGGTCGACCTTTGGCCTTCACTAGCAAGCAACTGTCTGAAAAGAATCTGGGCAAACCTATTTATGAAAAAGAAATGTTGGTGATTCTGCATGTCGTTGAGTTGTGGCATCCGTATCTCTTGGGGAAACGCTTCCAAATTAAGAAATACCATCAAAGCCTCAAGTACTTTTTGGAACAACGCATTTCCTCATAGGAACAACAAAAATGGGTGACTAAGCTCTTTGGATATGATTATGAGATCATTTACAAGAAGGGAAAAGACAATGTCGTGGCGGATGCACTGTCCCGGAAATATGAAGACGAAGGATCCCTTTTTTCTCTTTCCTTCATTGTACCCGATTGGCTCCAAGCTGTGCGCCAAGAATGGCTTCAAGATCCCAAAAGTTTGCATCTGATCCAGCAACTACAGAACAAGGCTCCGGCTCCCCTAGGGTACTCCTGGCTCCAGGATGAGCTTCAATACAAAGGCCTCCTGTATTTAAGTAAACAATCCAAGCTCAAATCCACGGTGCTTTCTGAGCTTCATGCTACACCCACAGCGGGGCACTCAGGGTTCACCAAAACATATGACCGAGTCAAATGTTCTTTTTTATGGGATGGTATGAAACAAGACATCTGTAAGTTTGTCACTGAATGTGAGGTGTGTCAACGCAACAAGGGAGAAATAGTCAAATCTCCTGGCACCCTCCAACCGCTTCCGATTCCCCCTGCCATTTGGAAGGATATCTCTATGGACTTTATTATAGGCTTACCCAAATCGGGGAATAAATCAGTCATAATGGTGGTGGTGGATCACCTTTCCAAGTATGCTCATTTTTGCACTCTTCCCCACCCATTTACTGCATCCATGGTGGCTCAAATTTTCATGGACCATGTCTTCAAGCTTCATGGCATGCCGCACTCTATTGTTTCCGATCGAGACCCAACTTTCACAAGAAATTTTTGGTAAGATTTGTTTAAGCTACAAGGCACACAATTGCATCTCAGCTTAGCTTATCATCCCCAAACGGATGGTCAAACGGAAGTTGTCAACAAGTGTTTGGAAACATATTTGAGGTGCTTTGCCTCTGAAAAACAACACCAGTGGGCTCAATGGTTACCCCTCGCTGAATGGTGGTACAATAGTACATACCATACAGCCACTCGCATGACTCCTTTTGAAGCGGTATATGGATAGAAGCCACCTTCATCTCTCTCATACTTACTGGGTACCTCGAAGGTCTAGGCGGTTGACCAAACACTTACAATCCGAGAGGATATCCTTTGTACCCTTAAAGAGAACTTGGTCATGGCATAGAATAGAATGAAGCAGCAAGCAGATCAAGGTCGCTCTGAACGTCAATTTGCAGAAGGGGATTAGGTGTTTCTGAGACTGCAACCATATAAGAAAACTTCCCTCAAGGCCGAGCATTGTCAGAAGCTAGCACCCAAATTTTATGGCCCTTACACATTTCTCAAGCGTGTGGGACAAGTCGCATATCAGTTAGCTCTACCCAGTCAGTCAAAGCTACATCATGTTTTTCATGTTTCATGCTTGAAGAAAGTGATTGGAACCAGGTGCCAAATTCAAACCAACCTTCCAGAGTTAGCTGAAGAAGGATCCATTTGGCTACAGCCAAAAGCAGTTTTGGACCAGCATGAGCGTCGCCTGCATCAGAGAACCATCAAGGAAGTGCTAGTACAGTGGAAATATATGACTCCAGCAGATGCCACTTGGGAACCAACTACCATTCTGCAGCAGTTTCCACATCTCAAGCCTTGAGGACAAGGTTGTTTTTAAGGGGGAAGACATGTTAAGGTCCTAACCTGCACATAGGTAAATCAATGTATTCGGATGTAATAAAGGTCAATATTAATAAGGCCTTTCAATNNNNCTCTAGATGCTTCTCTTAATAGACATATTTAGTATAAATAAGGGTCGAGGATATGAGAACCCTAGCTTGGAGATTATTTTAACAAAGCATTGCTCTATTAGAGGTTTCCCCCTCAAAGAGGCATGTGAACATTGCTTTCTGAATCAAAGTGTTATTTCTATTGCTATTGTTATATCATTTATATGTATTGTGAAGATTATGTTGGATATTTTACTGTTATTCTTCCATTTCTAGCATTTTATTTTTGTTCTGCATATTTTATATATCTGGTATCTTGCAACTTCCCAAATAAAGGAAGATTAAATGGTCACAATCAAGCATATTTAAAGATAGCATGGGACATGCAAAAGAGTTATGTGGATAAAGGAAAAATACCAAGGGAACTAAAAATTGGGGAGCATGTGTTTATGAAATTTAAACCAAAGAAAAGTGTGTTGAAGTTGGGGAGCTACAGTAAATTGGAATCCAAATATTGTGGTCCTTTTGAGATCCTGGATAAGATAGGACCTATTGCATACATGCTTGCATTGTCTACTACAATAAAAGTGGCATTATTAAAAAAGAATGTGCATGACCATAACCATGTAGGTGGAACCAAAAGGAGACTTCCAAGTACAACGAGTGTGTATATTGGACAAGAAGTTCATTGTACTAAGGAACATAGTCATAGGGAAATTAAAGGCCCAATGGACTCACTATGGCCCTGAAGAAGAAACATGGGAGCTAGAGGATGTAGTGCAAGAGGCATATCCTCATTTATTTTAAAAATTTTGATGCAAACAAAAGAGATATTGTTGTAATTGTATATAATGGTGATGTGCACCAAGGTTGGTGCAAAATATAAGGGTAGGGGAACATAATACCCCAATTTTGATTCTTGGTTCAGTGTTGTATATGTACATGATGAATGGCTATAAGTCAAACAATGTAATTTGTAAAGAAACATTGAAATTCCATAATAAAAAATCATCATCAATTACAGAAGAGAAGGACAAAAATAAGGGGGGATACGACTATGCAAGAGGGGAAGGATAAGGGTGAATAGTAGGATAAGGAAGGAACCTTATTAAGGGAGCTAACCCAAACTCTTATAAAACTTCAGTATGTTCCTGATTATTAGATAATTATATTTAATTAACCTAGGGGAGGATTAGTGAATTAAGATATATGTGGCCCATTCATTCCATGCAATTAAAAGCTTGCATTTACACGCAAAGTGAATTATTATTGTTGTAATTATTATGGTTCAAATTTGAAGGTTCAATGGGGAGAGGAGAGTTCAAAGAGGAATGTTGTTCAATTAATAGAGAATTGAACTCACCAAAAACCAAGAATTAACTCTATGCACTATCCTTTGTCTAGGAAATTGGGGAAATTCCTTAGAGAAAATTGTTGTGTATAAATTTATTTTGAACTATGAAAGCTACAACTAGGAATTTATAGAGATTTTTGGTTGTACATAATTACATTGGTTGTAATTGAGGAAAATTTGCTACAACTTGTCATTCCTAGAATCCTAGTAGTGAGATTTATTGACTAGCCTATATTGGATACCTAAAGGGAAGTGGGATAACATGAGGGACTACTAAGCAGAGAAGGGGATCCCACTCCTTGGGTTGTTCAAGATGATGGGGAAGAGGGTTGTGGATTGAGAATTCTTGTAGGTGACTGTTAGACTGGGAGTTGGGTTGTGAGAAGATAAGTTAGATCCAACCATAGAAAGAGTGAGACCCTTGTGAATTCATATCCTTAGCTCAGGAGTGGCATCTATTACAAAGAGATAGTGCAACAGAGTGCCTATGGTTGGGTGGAACATCACTCTTGTGCAACCAGTTGGTGAACAATTCCAAACATATAAGTGTTCTTAATTGTATCTACGAATCATGTTGAATTTAATATTGAATTGTTATGGTTATGTCATAGTTGAATTAATTTCTAGCTTGGTCTTCTAAGTGCCTATGTTAGTATTCATTTGTGATTTGTGGGTTCATGAATACTTGAATGGATGCATTTAGGTTGCATAAATATGTATTTTTATGCATGTTGTTAAAAATTAGTTAATAACAAAACAATTAGTTAAGTTCCTCAATGAATTGGTTAGAATTTTAGTGGTTAACGGAAGTACCATGTATCCTCAAAGTGCATAGAAGGTATTGGGTACATTACAATTGTAGCATCCCCAACCCCGAGTTGGGCAATGCCACATAAAAATTCAAAATTATAATACCATTTTAATTTACTGATATGCTCTACATATACACAGAATTATGAAAAATAATAACAATTATACATATACAACATTATACAGGGAAAACCCATATGGAAAACACATAAATAATTACACGGTAATTAAAAAAAGAACATGAAATACACTTATCTTTTGTAAATAGAACATTGATTGCGTGCAAACCTCAAACTTTCCTCCCAACCATAGAATATGTTTTTCATAAACTCAGCAGCAGGTCACCCCCAAGCTGGGGCTAAAACTCCACCTGGGAAAAGGAATCCTAAACCAGGCTAAGGTCTCTCAAATAACATAAATGCTCAACAACCTCATGTGCCAACTCTAGCAGACAACCTACAACCTCTTATTTGCCACATTTTTGTCCCACCCTAGGAAGTGTGCCCCTTCTCTACTCAATAGTCCTTCGGCTACCCCACTTCCCTTCTAGTGTTTTAACAATAGGTCAAACAAGAAGTCTCAGATCCCTATAGTTGCAGCTTGCACCTTGGGAAAATAATTCCCAGTAGTTTTATCACCTGGAGAGAATGCTCACAAGCCTAACAAATTACGTCTTTAATATCTCATGGTCATGACAACTCGCCTCTTCATCCCAATTCTCGGGTTACTAGTTGCCCACAACTCCAAAAATTTCCATTGTGCAGGTATGGTGATGAAATTAGTAGCGTACGGATGGTAGGAGGGAATAATGACATAATGAGTTAATGAATGAATGATGGAGGAATGTTGGGAAAATGAACTAATTTCCCCAAATATATGTGCATGTTCCCAACTTAACACTTGTCATATTGAAAACTACATGGGTCCCCACATGGTGATATGTTCCCACTTAGGAACTTGGGATAAATGAATATCCATACTTTATACTTTAGACTTTAGGAATAGTAATATAATATTCCTTTGGGCTTAAGCCCCCCTTGGCTTAGCCCCCTTTCTATACCCTTAGTCCCCCTTTCCCTTTCGAGTGGAGTTTATCCCCTTGTACTCTTTTGTCTGGTTGGTCTGCAACTGTTTTTTCATTAATATCTAAGTGTGATTACATAATACAAAGATAGGCTCACTAGCCTTTTAGCTTCTGGATCTCCAGCCTAATAACCACACAGGCACTCTGGCCTCAAAATACATATATACAAAGGCACTCTGGCCCAAAATTTCTTGGTTCACTAGCCTATATGTATATTTACATTTACATTACAATTAGGGTTCGGCCTAGGGGTATTACGAAAACAATCGATGAATTGCAAAAAATGACAATGAAGCACAAATATCGCTTCTTCACGTCAATGATGTATGGGACTGGGTACTTGAGGATTTGTTTTCACTTGAAAGGACTTGGATAGTAGCTATCATTAAATACATATCAGGCTCAAAAGTTGCTAAAATATTTTTGTAAAAGCAACAACGGTTTAGGGACATGTATGAATGACACAAGCAGGTAAATGAGATTGAAGGGAATTATAAGTTGTTTATACTTAATCAATGAGAGATGGAAGTATTTAATAAAATCCTATGATTGATCAAGAATTCAAGAGAGGGGGAGGCTAAGGCTTCCTTCCTACAAACATCCCATGTTGGCTCTATTATGCATGTTCTAAGGGATAATGACTCAAATGTGTAATTATCTTGTGACTTTTCAAAACAAATATGCCATATTAGCTCTCAATTTCCAAGGGGTGACTTATCACTCCCAATCTAACTTTGTTTTGGCCTTTCTTATTTACATATGAATGAAAATTATCATATAACTCCACCTCCAAAATAACCCATATTTGAAAGAAGGTGAAAACATAGATCGACTCTCAGAGTATGGCCTTGCATAACAGTAAATATCACCTAGTTAAGATGAAAATGCTCTTGACAATTCCACTGATATGTTTGATATATTTTTCCATTAATTATTACAATTTGCAAGGCTCTAACATATCCTTTTTTTTGGTGAAAAGGAATTTACTACAAATTACTCACTAAACAATGAAACTATGTATATAAGTCTGGCCCATATTTTCATTTCCACGATAAGAAAATGCTACATTGATTCAACATCGATTCTACCATTCTGATATACTATGAGTATCAATACTATTTAAGCCATCTTGGGCAACATCTCTTCCTCAATGATGTAGATATAGATCTCTCATTTTTGCTCTTTCATTTTCATAGTGCCATTTTCAAAAGTGGATCTAAATCTAGGAGCTAAAGCAATAAAGAAATGAGTTAACGATTGCCAACAAAATGGTTTAGACAATCCAACTTATGTTGCTCACATGATTGATATGTTTTTATGTGTAACCATGCACTTGAAATGATGATGGTAAATTTTTATAAGAGGCGGGAATAAATTCTTTATTTTTACCCTACTTAAGCTTAGGTAGAGACACACTTCCCCAAGACTATACATATTAATCAAAATGCAAGGTATTTACCAATGGATTATTGTTAAAAGAGATTAATGAATTTCATGTAATTTGAAACCCAATAAATGTCTTTTATGCAAGGAGAACGGGGCATTATTACACCAAAGGCATTCTTTAAGGGCTTAGTTATATGGAATCTTTCATCATTTGTCAAGGGCATATGAAAACATGCCACATGACCATTCTCCATGACCTATGGAAACCTTCCATACGTGCTTGTTACGAAATCCTGTGATTTTCTCAACATATGTGCTCATTATGAAATCCTATGATTTGTTCTAGTGAAAGTTCACAAGCTTTGCAGGAAACAGCCTTGATGATGAAGAAGAAGACTTGCAATTATTAATTTCCCCTGACTGTTACAATCAAGTGTATTCCTTCATCACGTTTTTAAGATCTTTGTCTGTGGGGACTAAAATTAGAGCATCAAGAACTTCATTGGGAAATTGGTATTTCAAGGTTACCATGCTCCCCCAGAGCTTGGAAAGCTAGAGATGATAAGCCAGTAAGAAATGTTTTGAGCTATAACCATGATGTGAGTATTTCTATCCATCACTATAAGGAAAAGACCCTCTAGCGAAGGTTTTTGCGAACTCCCCTATAAAAATATCCCAAAAATCCATTTATAGCAGATGATACCAGTGGAGGAGAGAGGGCAGAGGTTTTAGCGGATTTTTTTAAGCCGGTGATTTTATAAGTACATAACGCACTGGTGTGTTTTATACAATAGGTGCATCGGTGCCCTCAAAACTAGCGCACCGTAGCAAGGTTATTTCAAATAAAGAAAAATATCATCTAGTGCGCTACAAAAATAATGACGCACCAGGAAATAATGATGCACCGAAATAGCGTTCTTTAAAAAATATTTGGTGTGCAGCGTAACATTGGAAGCACCGGTGCGCTATTAGTAGAGCGCATTGTTATATGGTTAAATAAAAAAACATTTATGCACCAACGTAGAATTGTGTCAAAAAATGTATTATGGTGCACTCCATTGTATCATGTGCACCAGTGCTCAAATATGGAGCATCGTGTTAGGGTTAATTTCCAAATTTACGCAGTGCTCATAAAATCAGTCACACCAGGGCATCTCTTATTATACCGCATCGTGTCATGCTTAAACAAAAAAAATTGCACCATTGTAATTTTTTTTAAATGTACGGCGGTGCGCTATGTAGTGGTAAACGCACAAGTGCACACGCATGCCCAAAAACACGTGCACCATGCTAGGACTGTTATTTTTTTAATATAACAGGTGTGTTCATTAAACATGTATGACCCGATGCATTTGTTCATCGGGCGCACTAGAACAGGGTTTTATAAAAAAAAATTACCAACGGTAAAAATCATTTTTACCATTTTCAGTGTTGTAGAGCTCAAAAGCATCGGTGCAAAATTTGCCTATCTAAAGCGCCCTTCCATCGGTGATTTATTTTCTTTTCTTCCTTTCATTTTTTGCTTGGTACATGAATTTCAATTTTTTCCTTAAGCGGCACTATGTGTTGTTGGTGCATCTGATCCGTCAATGAGATGTCCATCAACAAGCTTTCCATGTGGGTTCGGATCAGTGGTACCATCCCACTATTGGAAGCAGGACAAAGTGGAAAGAAAGGCGATTTTGGGAAAGAAGGCATGCATGAGGAAAGAGACAACTGGAAGGAAAAGTGGCACGCGTGCCTGCATGGAAGACCTAACGACGTTAGGATTAGGGTTTTGGTAATGTATTGTAATGGTTGAAGAGCCAAAAACATATAAATATAGTTACCTAGGTCTCATAGTGGGGGTTGGCTATCGTATAGGGATATAGTTGTCATATGAGTTAGTAGAGAGATGAATACAAAGAACGGATGGTATGTAATATTTTGTTGTATGACCTACTTTTGTAAGTTGTTGAGCTAGAGAGGATTGAGGAGGGTTAGATCGCAGGCTGAGGAGCCTGGTGTGAGCTAGTCCACCTCACAACAGATCTCGACCCAACTGAGAAGAGTTGTAAATCATGTGGCATTCTAGTTAAGAACGAATATAATAAAAGAGCGAAGAGTCGAATATTTGTGGATGTAATACAGTGGGGGGGGGGTGAACCACAATAACATCTGTATTATGTGATTGAATGCATGTGTTTCTTTACTGTCTTCAAGTAAATATTGTTATGTTGAGTGAATGAGTAGTTATATTTCCTGCATAATTGTGATAACAGCGTATTACATTAATAAGTTGTAATAGAACTTTCAGTATACAGTTATCAGATCTCTCACTCAATCCTAGGCTACAAACACATGAGTATTGCGGCCACCCATTAAGACTATCTCGGGTGAGACGACGTAGTGCACCTTGCACGTTGTGTTGCCTTCTGGTTTACCAGGAGGGCCGATATTTTTAGAGGCTTTGCTAGAAACTCGAACAGACAGGAACCCTGGGTCAATACGAACTCAAACAAGATAGCGTATTAAACCAACAAATGGTTTTGTTTCCATGGCAGGAATAGTAGAGGATTGAGTAGATGAGATACGTTGAAGATCTGTGAAAAGATATGTAACATTTGTGGGAGGTGGAGCAAGAAAATATTAAAGTAGAAAAGAAAGAAATGAGCCACTAGAAGGGGATGTTGAGATCGTGGAATCCCACAAAAGCAGAGATCGAAAGTTGGCTAAGGACAAAAGAGATGGATTTTACACGGAAAGATAACAGAAACCATAGAGTAACACCCTGCAAATACCTGGAGAAATACGTCTTTATTGATTTGCATGAAGTCTTTTTCTATGATTTTCCACACTTATTGTAGGAGTGGATACTAATGTTGAAGGATACCCATGCAATGAACCCAATCTGACAGTTAGATTGGACCCCAGTATAGATCGAGCAGTTATAGCAACTGAACAACAAATTTACCTGCGCAATAGATTTTTGGCTTGACAGTATTGTGGCATGCTTTATAACAAAGTTTGCAATAGATAGAGTGAAGTCGTACAGCGCAACGGAGCAAGAGTTTCTATGTGTACCTCGAGGAAGGTACATTAGATCATTGTATACTTCTATTAAGATACTGCTATATAACAAAGGTGTAATGACAATGGAGTCAGACAGCTAAACTTCCCTGTGTGCATGGGGGAAGGCGGGAAGCATTGACTGAAAGAGGAGAAATGGAAGGAGGAAATGATAAGGGAAAGGAGGAGGAACCCTTGGACCCAATCATGATGGAGGACGACCAGATCAAGCGGATCATGGCCATAGTTGGAAATACACGTAGCAGGGTACCCTACCAATACAAGGTGAATACCAAGAAGAGAGTTGTAGCCACGAGGGAAGGCTTGGAGAGCGACGAGGAAGAGGTAGAGGATCTCTAAGTTGTGGAGCAGATTGAGGAAATCATGTGCGTAACATATGAGAGGAAGATGAGTGGTCCAAGAACAGGAAGAGAAGGCAGCAATCCTATCCATATTAACGTCAGTGTGGAACCCATAAACCCATGTGCGACTAATACACCAAAGAGAACACCACCATTTAGACAACTAAATTTCGGAAGAAGTTAGACAGTAGGAAGTACATATACACAAGGAATAACGACTGGAGGAGCCAGTTCAGGTAGCACTAGTCAAGTATCTACACCACGCGGAGGTAGTAGTTCAGCATTCAGCATGGTAGGACATGATCCTACCATCAGGTTACCAGAATTTATATCAAAATAGAAGATTTGGGAAGCAAAATAGATCACAGACAAAGATACTAAACTGGCGCAATTGGAAATTACATTAAGGGATCGTGCATTGGATTGGTATATGAGTTTATCTATAAACAATCCACCGGGGACAACCAGAACAATTACAGATATCCAGAAATTGTTGATAAATGAGTTCCAGAAGTCGAGTTCAAAAGATCAATACATGAATGAGATGATTGAAATTAGACAAAAATCGAGAGAATCTGTATGGGAGATTGACCTGAGATTCAAGTGACTAAAGGGAAAGTTGAAATATCTCATGATCAATATGAAACATAGGCACTTGTTCATCAATTCACTACGACAACAAAATTTTTAGACGCAGGCAGAGGCCTTGCAGGCAGCCCTACAAATGGAAGAAAGCCAGTATCAACAAATGGATCCATTCATCGAAGAACTAAAGGAGGATTTGAATAACTTAATGTTCCATCTAAACCAGAATAAGAGTAAGGATAAATGAGAAGTCATTTGGTGTACTACATGTAGGAAGGAAGGACACCACAAGAACAAATTTCCAACATTCGCATAGTATATGGCAGAAGGAATGCCAAATCCGTTACCAACAGGAGGACTATGGTGTGAAATATGCAAGAAACTGGATCACGATCCATATCACTACTCAATGATGCAGAAATACCAGACACTCCCAAAGAGTTCATATTGTAACTTTTTCAAGTCAGTGGGCCACGATGACAAAGATTGTAGAACTATGGAATTTATGCGAGAAAGGACATCGGATGAATATGGAGTGCAGGAAGAAATGATGACTAGGAAAGTTGCACCATAATTTAACCAAGTTTCAGCCCCATACAACACTGTGCTACAGCAACATAATACTGCGCAACAACAATATACTACTGCACAACCACAGTACAACACAACACAACCTCAGTACAATATCTCACAGTACAATCAGGTGCCTTAGTATAACGTGCCAAGAGGAGATCGAGCAGGATACAGAGGTGGAGGATGAGTGAGAGGAGGTTTTTGATGAGGTAGAGGACCAGTGGTATGTCACAATTTTCAACAATCGAGATATTATTCAAGGGAATGTCCACTTCCACCAGCAACATGTATGTATTGTCGCGCATCGGACCATGACAAGGAAGAATGTTTGACACTATTAGTAAAGATCCAGGAAAAGAGGAACTAGAACAAACAAAATGTTCATTGGATCTCACCCAAAGTGAGGGATGAAGGACGAAACATCAACATAGTTTCTCGTGGAGGAGCTAAAACAGGAAACGACGTAGTCCGACAAGAACTGGTGCAACACTAGTGGGTAAAGAAGAATTCCAAACCAAGGAAGCAAGTCGACACGTAGAAGGAGAAGGAGATATTTAAGCAAGTCCAACAAGAATTTCATAAGGAAGACATTGCGTCGACTTCAACTGCAGAGAAAAGCAAGGAAATGCCAGGGTACGAGATGCCTCCATTATTGGATCAAACCAACGAAATGAAACCAATGGGACAAGTAAGTACAATCAAAGGCCTTTTGCAATCATGTGTCAAAGTATTAAATGATCCATCATCTATGAAAATACTGCAAAAAATATTAGAAAGATGTAGTATAGAGACAGAAGGCAAACTAGAACAAAAAATAGTCAATCACCTACATACAAGGAGAAGAACAAGTAGGGAGTTCAGACTGAATGCCAACATCAGATATTTCAACATGGGAGATATCATAGTAGATATAGGATCTAAAGTTAATGTATTACCAAAGAAGACATGGCAATGCATGGGAAATCCCACATTAGGATATTCATCGGTTCAACTAAAACTAGCAAACCAACACAGAGTCCTACCAATTGGTAGACTACAAGGAGTGGCAGTAGACCTGGATGGAGTGCGCACTAAAGCAAATTTTGAACTAATTGAAATAGTGGACGACACAACACCATATCTAGCATTGTTTGGCTTGGACTGGGTGTTTGACAACTAGGCCATAATCAAGAAGACAAGAAAAATGACATTTGAGTCAGGTGAATACAAGGTCATCGTGCCATTAGACCCATCAGAAGGGGAAAGGTTTGTAGAAGCACTTGCTTATACTTAGAGGAAATTAGCTAGTTGTACAGAACAATTGCGCGTGATGAGGATTACGTGAACCCAATTGCAGATGGGATACTCAGTTAGAGGAGCATTACTTCATGTGCGATAGTGTTATCCACATTTTTGGTT
>CBVK0100211042.1:0-20244 GCA_900067695.1 Picea abies | reverse complement strand
ATTTGTATATTCGGCAAATTTCGTTTCTGCAAGTTTGTGTGAGTTGTTCTGGAAAATGTTAAAATTTTTACCGCCGTTTTGGCCATGAGAAGAATATAGTTTGTTGGGCGTTTTTGGTAACACACGGTAGATAGGAGGTTGTTACAGCAGCACCGAGATCCTTCATGTCAAATTTGGAGGATAGCTGCAATTTCACCTCCTTGATAACATCCATGTTATTTCCTACCAACAACATGTCATCAACATACAACACTACATAAAATGAAGTGATTACCAACCTACTTAGAATATACACAGTGATCAACCCTGCTTCTCACAAATCCCAATCCAAGGATGTATGCATCAAACTTTTGGTACCACATCCTAGGCGATTGCTTCAGACCATATAGTGACTTCTTTAGCTTACATACCAACTCTTTCTTTCCCTTCACTACAAATCCTTCTAGCTTCTTCATGTAGATTTCTTCTTCCAGATCCCCATGTAGGAATGATGTCTTCACATCTATATGTTCCACTTAAAGATCAAAAGCAACAATAATAGATAAAAGAAATCTAATAGAAGTTAACTTAACAACAGGAGAAAAAATCTCACCAAAGTCAATTCCCTCTACCTGGGAATAACCTTTTGCTACTAATCAAGCTTTGTATTTCTCCACTTTACCTTGTGCATTAAACTTCTTCTTAAAAAACCATTTGATACCAATAGATTTTATTCCAGCTAGCAACTCAACTATATCCCATGCCTCATTCTTATCCAAGGCATCCATTTCTTCAACCATGGCCTTCTTATAGAGTTTACTATCCTTTGAATTCACTACTTCCCTGATAGTTCTGGGATCATCATAAGTAATAGATAAAGAAAAATTGGAACAGAAATCAGGTGGACTATACCTTTCTAGTTTCCTTTTATCTCTCACTGATCTCCTCAATACTGGGGTATGAGGTTCTTCTTCTTCTTCTGCTTCCTCTTCTTTAGGTGATTCCGATTTTGCATCATCCAACTCAAGCTCCATTTTGTCAGGTTCATCTTGCATTGGTAGGAATTCCTATTTGGACACATATTTTACCTCTTTGAAAACAACATCTCGACTATAAATAGTCGTCTTGGTTTTTGGGTTCCAAATCTTATAACCTTTCACACCATCTTTATAACCAATAAAGATACACTTTTCAGCCTTTTTATCTAGATTACTCCTATTTTCCTTTGGAACATGTACATAAGCATCACAACCAAACACTCTAAGATGTTGAAGAGATGGTTTCTTTCCAGACCATACCTCATGTGGAGTTTTATCATCCAACGCTGATGAAGGTGATCGATTGACTAGGTAACATGCTGTACCCATTGCCTCTGCCTAGAATTCCTATCCTAACTCGACACTACTGAGCATGCTCCTTGATTTTTCCATTAGTGTCATGTTCATCCTTTCTGCAACTCCATTATGTTGAGGAGTGTATGGAGTAGTCTTCTGCCTTGATATACCACACTTCTTACATAAATCTTTGAATTCATTTCTACATAATTCTCCACCATTATCTGTTCTCAATACCTTTATTTTCTTCTCTGTCTGATTTTATACCAGAGCCTAAAAATCATTAAATTGATCAACTACCTCAGATTTATTTCTAAGAAAATAAATCCATGTGTTCCTTGAGAAATCATCTATGAATGAAACATAATACACATATTTACCTAGGGATGGAACAAGAATAGGTCCAAACACATCACTGTGTATCAACTCTAAGATCCCCTTTTCTCTTGTAGCACCATATGGGAATCTTACTCGATTCTGTTTACCATATATGAAATGTTCACAGGAATCAAAATATAGAGTGCAATTAGACACACCTTCAACCATACCTTTACTGTGTAGTGTTCAAAGGCCCTTTTCTCCAATATGCCCCAATCTTTGATGCCACAACATGATCTTCTTTTCTAGGACAATATTGGTCTTGCCTCTTTCATTTCTCTACTCAGGGACAACATAACTGTTACACCCATTAGTATAAGTGCTTCCCGACAACTTGTACATAGTTCCACACTGAAATCCCCTCATTAACACCATTGGTCCTCATACCATCTTGCAAGTGCCCTTTCCAAATATAGTATCCACTCATGCATCATCCAACTTGCTTACAGATTTTAGGCTCTTGGACAATTTTGGAATGTGTAGAACCCGAGGGAGATTTCTAATCCTTCCATATTTTAGCAACAACTTAACCCTTCCACATCTCATGATTTTGGCTGTCGAGTCATCTCCTAGGAATACATCACCACCATCGTATTTTTCATATTCAAAGAACCACTCCCTATGAGGAGTCATATGGTATGATGCACCTGAGTCGATAAACCATACATCACGGTTTGCATGTGTACCTGTAGATGCCAGGTAAACATTACCTCCTTATTCAATGGAGGTTTTTTCCTCTGTGGAAGAGGTACTATCAGATCCCTTTGGTTTTTCAACCTTCTTAAACTTGAAATATTTCTTATAATGCCCTGTTTTACCACACTTCCATCATTTTCTCAAAGATTTTCCTAGAGACTTAGATCTACCTATAGATTTAGGTCTCCCCCCTGAAGACTTACCAATATTTTTGTCTTGGGTACGACCTATTACAAATAAAGCATCTGTGGTATGACCATCCATACTCTTTCGCCTCATCTCTTCAGATAACAAGGATGCAACTACATCCTCATACTTCAATGTAGATTAAGTGGTACTACCTATTGCTACAACCAAATTATCCCAAGAGTCTAGAAAAGAACATAACAAAGTAATAAACTTATCTTCTTCTGCAATCATAATATTAACAGAGACAAGTTGACTGACCAGAGTATTAAAGTCATTTAGATGTTCTGTCACAGAATCTCCATCTTCCATCCTAAGATGATACAACTTCTTTCAAAGAAACAACTTGTTTACCAGGAAATTTGATTGATACAAATTCCCCAACTTATCCCATATTTCCTTGGCTGTAGATTCTCCCGATACATTCAACAACATCGAATATTCCAGGTAGAGTCGAATATTACTCCTTCCTCTTATGTCTGAATTCTCCCAATCTTCCTTTGACATACCAGTAGGTGGTGGTGTACTAGTAGTTTGTGTACTAGTAGGTTGTGTACTAGTTGACTGTGTGCCAATAGGTTGCGTACCAATAGGTCATGTACTAGGATCCACAATGATCTATTGTTCTTTATCTACAATAAGGTCCTCCATCTTGAGCTTCCATAGTTCAAAGTTTTTACCATTGAAATTCTCTATCTCAATTCTAGAATATATCGCCATTCCTCTTTCTACACTCGAATCACCACTGCAAAATCTCCCACTAAACCCAGGTTTATCACAGACCCAAGATAAACTTGATCTATCAAGACTGAGCAAAACCATCAACAACAAAGGCGTCCCTCTGAAACCAAAAACAAGATATAATACCACATGTAAGTTTTAAATGTGTGAACTAAATCAATGCATATAGATTCTTAAGCAGAACAAAATTTAATCAATGGCTCATACACATAGTACATAGAGATTTATACCGGAAATCCTCAACCGGGGAAAACCTCTCTTATATTCATTATATCAAATTTCACCATTCACCATACAATATATACAATGTTTTTAGTTATTTAATAGATACCAAAACCCTAATCCCTTAATTTGGGATTAATTTAGAAAACTACTAAAAATAGCAAAAACCGCCTAAATATATTTTTCGGGGTGCTGCCCCGAACGCTGCGCGTAACCAGGGGGGGCATACCTGGCCCCCCCTAGGAAGCGTTCGACACACATGACACAAATAACACTACTAGAGGGATCTTCAGACGCATTTTTCGAATCTGACGTGCCCACACACAGACATGCAAAGAATATAACATATACCCAACAATCACTTCCAAAATGTAAAGTAGTTTATATGCCAAAACCCAAAAGTCCTCCCTTTTCTCTTATAATATTTATATAAAAGTGAGAAAAGAAGATCTAAAACACAAACATATCTAAAACACTTCACCTAATTGACTCTTGTAATTCCATGTCTAAGTTTAGGGACTTTGTATAGTAGTTGATGATATTTTTAAACTATACATCCACCAATATTAAAAATATTTCCTAATGTCACGAGTTTGTGGATACTCATGTTCTTCTAATGTCAACTAATAAAATGATATTACATTCTCAAGTTTAATTAGGATTTTGTTCATCCTAGGTAGAAAAGAGTTTATAAAGTTGATGTTTCCTATTGGGATGGATGTGTACTCCTTAAGCTGCTCTTTGGTGAAAAATGAAATCTTTTCCACAACTTTCCTATCCAACTTCCTATGTTGTTCCAAAGTTATTGTGACTTATTCTAGGAGAAAGAATATGGTTGTTTTTCTCCAAAATATGGAAACTAACGTTTCTTGGAAATTGATTTTCCTAACTTCCAAAACTAATGTAAATTTTCAAAGGGGTGATTAACTTCTTTCTACAATTTGTTGCTTGATATGTTCCAACTATTGATTCCTACATCATTTCATTGTATTTCCCTTTTAATCATCATTGGAATTTATGCAAGTGTATATTCATGATCATTTTACGATTGTTTTACCTAGTTCAACCATGCTTGTATGTCTCTTTAAGCCTCTTTCCATTCTTTAACGTTGTTAGTCAATGAAAGTAACTCATTAAATCATATCTGAAGATATTGTAGTTTTTCATAAGAAGTCACTTGAACTATGTTTTGATCATCCTAGATCTCAAGGGAATAATGTGTGAATTCATTGACATTACTTTGTTAGCTTGCTAATATTCCACCTATTTCTTTAAGAACTATATTTGTTTCTTACACCCTTGTGGCTCATTGATTGTGATCCAGATTATTTTCGGCATGAAATGAGAGACGAGATATAATAAATAAATGTGTAGAGATATATCAGATATCCAATAATATAATAGATATTTATCAAAGATATTAACATAAACTCATAGATACAGAAATGTACAAAAATGTAAAAATATAGAGTGAAAGATTCACTAGAATGGTGGCAGCTTATCTCTGAGAAGAGATGTGATGGCTACGCTCATTCGCAAGAAGATGATTGTTACAATGAGGCTCCAAAGGCCTTTTTAACATAAATAAAATTCAAAACCCTAACCCCGAAAGATGAAAAGCCAACAATTTTGTGGACCCCATTTTGGGTAGTTTGGTGTATCAACTTGCTGGGGGCATAATGTTGGCATACAATATCCATTTTGGGTGCACTATAACTCGTTGGAAAGGTATCGATGGGGATATCCATTTTGGGGGATCAATGAGAGCCTTCGACTATCATTTAAGTGCCCTATCGTGAAAAATGTTCGTTTAGGCCCTCAAAATAGCCCCGGAAGTTTAGGACCTGAAAAACTACTAAAAATAGTAAATTGGAAACAAACTGTTTTGAGCCAGTTGGAATAAGTGGGTGGCCACTGATATCCACTTGGATCAATTCTCCCTCCTTAGGAATAAATGCATTGATTTCTTGGGGGAGAGGGGAAAGTGTTTGCAGAATTTAAATCTTGGTGAGCTGCTTGCCTTGCTAGAGAAGTTGTGCTACTTAAAGGCTGTCACGAACCTGTTGCTAGCAAGGTTGAATTTGTTCAACCAACCTATTGTATCTTGGCTTGATTGGGAAATGTGTATGTACTATTGTAGGTGAAGAAACGATATCTTCTTTCTCTTTTGCAATTTGCTTTTGTTGGATAGAAAGGTCTTGGGCCAAGGTTGTAGTGGTTGCAGTGTCCTTTTGTTCACCTTTTGAATAGATTGTGAAGAGGCTGAATTTTTAAATATGAGAGGTTACCTTGCAACATTTTTTTGGTGGGACAATAGTCAAAAATACCTTTGGTATCCTATAGAGATGACCCCCCGGAGTAAAAATGACACTACGGGGTTGAGACTCATAAATAGCATGATGCTTCGACATATATGGTTGGCCCAAAATAATATCATAGACATTCGGTGGAGAATCATCACATAATACCTCATCTTTGAAGGGCTAGATGTTGTATGAAAATCGACACTACTGACTAACATGAAGATCTCATCCCTGGCAATGCCACCCAATGTTGTATGGTTGCTGGTGTGGAGTTGTCGAAAATCCCAACTATTTGACGACCTCTGATGAGATGAGGTTCTTCTGGCTTCCACTATCAACAATAAAATGCAGAGGGGTCCCCTTCACCCACATCTATGAATGGAAGATGTGCCCCCCTCTTCTGGATCTGTTGGTTCTTCTGGTTGAATTGTTGTGGCCATGATAGTAGCAGTGGATCTGCGTCGATGATCTATCTTCTCCCATTATTTTCTAAATCAGATTCATAATTAAGGTTCGACTCCTTTTCTTTGACCTCGACTGCCAATGATTGTTTTAAGCAACATTGATTAGAGTTTTTCCATGGGATTTTGATGAAATCACACCATTTTACAGTGTCCTTATTCGCCTTTTCATGATCCTTCTTTTCCTGTGGCTTGGACTAGTTTTTGGGAGGCTATTTTTTAGGGTCGTCTTTATCATACTTTGGTTGTTGCATATTTTCATAACTGAACTCTCATTTTTTTTCGTGCCTAAATTTGTGCTCAAATTTGAAAACATATCGATAGGAAACTCTCAGTGATGAGATGTCTAGAAAATCCATTTCGGTTTGGATGTACCTATGCAGAGCCTCATGGTATTTTAGAACCAAATGTCTCTTGGATAATTTAATACCCAACTTGGTGCGCAAGGTATGGAGAGTATTTTTGAACTCCGACACTGTTTGGCCCCTCTTTTTTTGCAGTGTGGTCCATCTCATGTACTGGTTGTTATAGTTACCAAGAAGGTAATATTATTCCTTGATCACATCCACAAACAAATCTCAAGTGGGCTCAACCCCATATATTCCAGACTCCTCTATGGAATTTTTCTCACAGTAATTTTCCCACCAATGTTTGACACGGGTGAGAGCCTTAAGAAGTGTGAAGGTGATATTTTCCCTGTTGGAAAATTTCTGAACAAAGAAATATCCGTCTAGTAGATTTAACCATTTTTCTAGGGCATCCACATATATATGAACTTCAAATATGGGAATATCAAAATTAACTTGTAACTTGAAAAGAGAGGTTCTTCCAAAGTGGCCTCTTGATGAAGACGTTCCTTCTATTATCAACATGTGTTGAAGGATGTGGGAAACATTCTCCATCATTCCGTCCCTCTGTCAGGTGATATCTTGCTCAAGCAACGGATTAATAGAATCTTCTGCTCTATTGTTTTTATTTTCTTCCTCCATTGAGGGTTTCTTGGGCATGCGAGAGTGATTTCCCTCAAGAGATACAAGCTTGAGACCCAAATTTCTATACTCGGACCACGTCGGGGACATGCAATGAAAAATGATCAAGAGCAGCCTCATGCTTTGATACCACTGATTCAGATTATTTCAACATGAAATGAGAGTAGATATATAATAAATAAATGTAGAGAGATATATTAGATATCCAATAATATAACAAATATTTATCAGAGATATAACCATAAACATAGAGATACAATACTACAAAATTTCTATTAATGAGCAAAATGTACAAAACTGTAGAAATACAAAGTGACAGACTCGTTAGAATGGTGGAAGCTTATCTCTGAGAAGACATGTGATAGATAATCTCATTCACAAGAAGATGATTGTTACAATGAGGCTCCAAAGGCCCTTTTAACATAAATAAAATGCAAAACCTTAACCCCAAAATATGAAAAGCCAATATTTTTGTGGACCCTGTTTTGGGTACTTTGGTGTATCAACTTCCCTAGGGCATAAATTTGGAATACGATCTTTGTTTTGGGTGCACGATAGCTCATTGGAAAGGTATCAACGTGGATATTCATTTTTGTAGCTCAATGAAAGCCTTATGTTATCATTGAGGTTCCTGATTGTGAAAAATATTCATTTAGGCCCTCAAAATGGCCTCAGAAGTTGAGGACCTGAAAAACTACTAAAAATAGTAAATTTCCAACAAACTGTTTTGAGCCTGCTGTAATAGGTGGGTGGCCACGAACATTCACCTGGATCAATCCTCCCTCCTTAGGAAGAAATGGTCTCCACTTTGTTGAGTTCCCGAGGAGAGGGGAAAGCGTTTACTGAATCTAAATCTTGGTGAGCTGCTTGCTTTGCTGGAGAAGTTGTGCTCCTTAGCTTATTAAAGGTTGTTACGAACCTGTTGTTGGCAGGATTGAATCTATTCAAAAATTTAATTGTATCTTGGATTGACTAGATAATGTGCATGTACTATTGTAGGTGAAGAAACAATATCTTCTTTCTCTTCTGCAATTTTCTTTTGCTGGATAGAAAGGTCTTAGGCCAAGGCTGCAATGGTTGCAGTATCCTTTTGTTCACTTTTTGAACAGATTGTGAAGAGGCCAAATTTTGCAGTATGAGATATTACCTTGCAACACTATTTTGGTGGGATAATAGCTATAACTACCTCTAGTATCTTGTAGAGATGACCCTCTAGAGTAACAATGACACTACGAGGTCGAGACACATAAATAGCACGACACTTCCACATATATGTCTAGTCCAAAATAACTTTATAGACATCCAATGGAGAAACATCACATAATACCTCATCCTTCAAGGGATGGATGCCATATGACAATCGACACGAAGATATCATCCCTAGATAAGCCACCTGATGTTGTATGGTTGTGGGTGTGGAGTTATCGATAATCCCAACTGTTTTACGACCTCTGCTGAGGTGAGGTTATTATGGCTTCCACTATCAACAATAAAATGAATTGGGGCCCCCTTCATCCACATCTGTGAATGGAAGAGGTGCTCCCCCTCTTCCAGATCTGTTGGTTATTTTGGTTGAATTGTTGATTCATGACAGTAGCAATGGGGTGTGCGTTGATGATCTATCTTCTCCCATTATTTTTTGAATCAGATTCTAAATCAGGGTTTGACTCCTTTTTTTTTAATATCGACCACCAATGACTATTTTGAGCAACATTCATCAGTTTTGTGCTAGGGGATTTTGTGGAAATCACACCACTTTCCACTGTCCTTATTCATATTTCTGTGACCCTTCTTTTCCTATGGCTTGGAATGGTTTTTTGGAGGTTGTTTGTTAGGGCCATCTTTATCATACTTTGGTTGTTGCATATTTGCAAAATCAAACTCCCCTTTTTTTTGGTGCCTAAATGTTTTTATCAATTTTAACAACATATCGATAGGAAACTCCCAGTAATGATATGTCCAAAAAATCCATTTCAGTTTGGATGTACCTATGTAGAGCCACATGATATTTCAGAACCAGATGCTGCTTGGAGTCTTTGATACCCATCTTGGTGCGCAAGGTATGGAAAGTATTTGTGAACTCCAACACTATTTTTCCCCTCTCTTTCCTTAGTGTGGTCCATCTCATGTATTGGTCGTCATAATTACCAACAAGGTAATATTGTTCCTTGAACGCATCCACAAACAAATCCCAAGTGGGCTCAACCCCATACATTCCAGATCCTATGTGGAAATTTTATCCCAGTAATTTTCCCACTAGTGTTTGACATGGGGGAGAGCCTTAAGGAGTGTGAAGATGATCTTTTCTTTGTTAGAAAAATTGTGAACAAATAAATAACCTTCTAGAAGATTTAACCATTTTTCTAGTGAATTCACATCTATCTAACCTTCAAATATAGGAATATAAAAATTGACTTGTACCTTTAAAGGAGAGTTTCTTCCAAAGAGCCCGCTTGATTAAGATGTGCCTGTTGTTATTGGCAGACGTTGAAGGATGTGGGAGAAATTCTACATCATTTTGTCCCTCTGTTGCGTGAGATCTTGCTCAAGCAACAGATTAATAAAATATTCTTCTCCATCATTTTTCTTTTCTTCTGCAATGGAGGGTTTCTTCGGCATGCGAGAGATATTTTACTCAAGAGAGACAAGCTCGAGACCCAACTTTCTATACTCAGACCTTGTCGGGGACATGCATTGAAAAATGATCAAGAGCAACCTGCTCTGATACCACTAATTTAGATAATTTTTGACACAAAATGAGAGCAAAGATATAATAAATAAATGTACAAAGATATATCAGATATCCAATAATATAACATAGATTTATCAAAGATATAACCATAAACATAGAGATAAAATACTACACAATTTCTATTAATGAGTGAAATGCACAAAACTGTAGAAATACAGAGTGAAAGACTCCCTAGAATGGTGGTAGCTTATGTCTGAGAAGAGATGTGATGGCTACACTCATTTGTAAGAAGATGATTTTTACAATGAGGCAAGAAATACATTTTTAACATAAAGAAAATTCAAAACCCTAATTCTAGAAGATGAAAAGCTAATAGTTTTTTGGACCTTGTTTTGGGTAGTTTGGTGTATCAACTTCCTGGGGGTGTAACTTTGGCATACGATCTCCATTTGGGGTGCACAATAGCTCTTTGGAAAGGTATAGACAAGGAGATTCATTTTGTGGGATAAATGAGATCCTCAGATGATTATTGAGGTTCTCGGTCATGAAAAAGATTCGTTTAGGCTCTCAAAATGGCCCCAGAATTTCAGGACCCAAAAAACTGCTAAACATAGTAAATTTCCAACAAATCGTTTTGAGCCAATTGGAATAGGTGGGTGCCCACCGATATCCACCTAGATCAGATTGTTCCTTAAACACGACTTAATGTTTCTTGAGTGAAGTCTACATTTAATCTCGACATTGCTATAGGATCCATGTCTTTAGCATTCACCATTGACACTTTTAAAGTTATTACTTAATATTTATCCATTAGTGAGCCTTATTTTCCTGTGAATTTTTCTTACAATTATTTTCTTTTCTTGTCAAAGAAAAACATTTCCAATCTAGCCACTTTGTTAATGGGAATTGGGATAGGAAAATCCCCTCCTGTGATGAGCCTATATGTTGGCATAGAAAACATGCTTGTAGGAGTCTATATGTGTTCTTTGGGTGGTTATTTCTTTGTTACCTATATTTTCTCTTCATCATGCTCATATTTCTTATTCCTTACTTCCTCCACTTTCTATTCCCTCTTTGCTTCTTCATCCTCAATTTTTTTTATTCTTCTTCCTTTTACTTCTTATCAAATTATTTATCCTTTGAATACTTCTTTTATTCATCCCGTATTTTATTTCTCTCATCTTCTATCATTTTTGTTTTCTTTTTGATCTCTTCATCAACTCTTTCTTCTCTACACCTAGTTTTGCAATTATTTTCTTCTCAACTCCTAATTCTACAACAACTTTCTTTGTAGATTGCCTCTCCATTGTTTGGGCCTTATCTTTTTCTACTGCTTCCATAGTTTCTTTCTTATTTTGTTCATCTTTTTTTGTCTTTTTTCTTTGTATGGCATCAATTTATGCAACCAACTTCTTTATGTCTTTTTTATTTTTTCTTTCTTCCTCTTATTTTTGTTGTCATATTTGATCTTGTACTTCCTCATATGTAAAATATATTCTCTTTACTTATTTAGCCTCATTCTTATAATGATTGTGGGTGAAGGTTACACCCACATAGTTGTGATGTTTATCTATCACAACTACTTGGTCACACATCTAAAAACTATCCTTTCCAAATGTATATTTTTCCATATATTCTCCTTCTGATTTTTCCCATATAGAATTGGTTAACCCATACATATTGATTGTTGGATATGTTTTATATTCTTTGGATGACTAATTCTAGTATCTACGTTGTCTTGGGTGCATAGGGGGGTAAGAGGGGGGTGGTCCTCGATTTTCATGTCCATTTTTTGGCGGTAATCGATTTTTGTGTCCATATATGAGTGGTTTTTCGGCAAATGGTTTTTCTCCAATGGTTTTCTATTTCCGGTTAAGGAATTAGGGTTGTTGACTATTCTAGGTCATTTGATTAGGGTTTTGGATGTTGCTGGCTCCTATATGTATATTTTATTGTAAACAATGCTTGATATGAATGAATATAGAATATGTTGGTTTTCCCGGTTTGGGTTTCCGTGGGAAAAATATCTGTGTAATGTGTGTATTTGCCATTGTATCTTTTTTGTTCTTTTATTGAAAATTTGTTTGCAGTAAAATATTGTACAAGGTTGAAATATACATTTGGTATTAGAGCAATTATTAGCTTTAGGGGGATGCCTTTTTGGTCAGGGGTTTGGCTTGAGACTTTGATAAGCCTTGTTACAATTGGAGATCTGTGGTATTGATTCTTTAGGTGAAGAGAAATGGCAAGTAGTTCAAAAATAGAGATCAAAATATTTAATGGGAGAATTATTTAGTTGTGGAAGCTCAAGATGGAAGATCTATTGGTAGATAGAGATCAGTGGGTCATGGTGGATCTAGGTACTGCACCTACAAGAACGTCAACAAATGACTGGAAAATGTTGGATCGAAAGAGAAAGAACACAATCCGATTGTGTCTCTCAGATTCATTATTACTGAATGTGTCAAAGGAAGCTACAACAAAGGAGTTATGGGATAAGTTGGGGAACTTGTATTAGTGTAAGTCCCTAGTAA
Source organism: Picea abies (assembly GCA_900067695.1). Lineage (NCBI taxonomy): Eukaryota > Viridiplantae > Streptophyta > Pinopsida > Pinales > Pinaceae > Picea > Picea abies. The sequence continues at coordinate 7,729 of CBVK0100211042.1, read as the reverse complement.
ATAAACAGTTCATGCAGAAAAATATATATAACTTGTGTATGCAAGATGGAGACTTGGTGACTATTAAGCCCTAAATAGTGGAACACTACCCATTAATTGGGGCATATTACATTAGTAATGTTATTTTATTTATGTCGTATTGGGTCCATTAGTTGTAATTGTACCTCCTAGTCTCCTATATATACCAAGGAGATATTTTCATTTGGAATCATATTGTATTTGGAAATTTATGTGGTGTATAGGGAGGTTTCCCCCTAGAAGAGGCTTATTATATGAAATTATTTCTTTCTCAAGGCATTGAGAACTTATTCCAAGCTTTTTCTATGCTATCTTGATATTTGGTTCTTAACATTTGGTATCAGAGGTCAAGGTCTTGGGGTTTCACTGCTACATATGAGACACCTTATAATTTTCGCTATAACATTTTTCTACAACGTTTAGGAAGGAAACCCTTGGAGAATATTTAGTAGATGGAGCAAGGTACATTGGGTTCAAATTTCAGCTCCGGATGCCTTATACCTTTGGAGATATATCCTGTGTAAGATAGGGTACTAGAATCATCATGAATTTAGTCATCGCAAAATGTTCACTATGAAATTTTTTCTATAATGTTTCCTACCTTGAAATCCATAGGATATTCATAGAAATTATCAAGGTAGATTTTTTAACAAACTGCCCACACTAAGAGGGGGGGGGGTGAATTAGTGTGTGTTTTCTAACTTTTCTTCTTACAAGTTAGCAGCTTAAACGGAATTGAACAGATTAAGAAAAATTAAATCATAATCACAATGGACAAGAGATACCATATGTTTATATAAGATTTTGTATAATGTATATGTATATATGTGAATATAGTAATAAATATTTTCCCAGCACCAACTATTTTGTATCAGCACCAACTGAAGTAAGGAGCACCAACTCTCAAGAAAGACCCAACTTGACACAAAACCCAAATTGTTGATAGAACATTGTCTATCCAACTAGAGTTCATATAGTAGTTAAACCAACTCTAGTAGCACTGATCCATTATTGAATCAATTCTGTTTTAGATCAAAGGTATACCATCAACACTCATTAATGCACTTCATCTTCTCTCTGAAATTCACGCCTTCCTCACTTCATCTTTCCTCTGATATTCACACCTTCTTCACTTCGTCTTTCCTCCGATATTGCACCTTCTTCACTTCTTCTTCTCTTTGATATTCGCACAGACCTTAGGTCTGCATCCCCTTCATTTTTCTCTGCAGACCGCTCTTCCTCAGTGAGCCTCTTTTTTCCACAAGCCCATTCTCCTCCATAAGCACACAATCTAGTGAACCAATCATGGTTGTATTTATAGTTTCTTATTCTCAAAACTTGTTTAAGTTATTGATCTGACTTGTGCAACAAGTTATAACTAAATTATTTATTTACAATGACTTTTGGGACCACTAGAAATCATCATTTTAGGTCTTCAACGTTAAACATGACATCCCCTTTTACTTTCATAAATCGATCACATACATGGAGTGATTTCCTTCGTCTCTGTGATAACAGAAATCGACGCTTCCTTCAAACCATGCTCACATGATCATTGGCATAGAACCACAGGCTTATCAATTTAAGCAACACATTACATTCTCCCTTTTAAATCTCTTTACCATATGACCAATGGCGTTATTTAGATGTTAGGCAAAATGAGCAATTATCAATTCAATGGTCACGATTCAATCTCCGATGAGATGGATGATTGTCGGGCCTTCAGGACTTCTCCCTTGGGGTCTTTGAGACTTGCAAAATGTCAAATCTCCCAGAGAATATTTCATCGAATAGATCGGACGCTTCATGTTTACTTCGCGGAACTAGATCAATGGTCATATTCGATGCTTACATCTATCCTTCATTGCTTAATCCAATGACCAGGACTTAATCAAGCAATGAGATGGATGCTGATATTTTACTCTGTGACTTCATCTATTATGATTACGATATCCTTCCACTGTATTTTGATCAACGGTTGAGAGTACACCTGACATCAGATCTATGGTCAATATCTCCTTCGGGTCTCTATACTTCAGAGATATCAAATATCAACCCCTTCTTTCCTCCGAAGTGATCACCTACTGAGTAAGTCATAAGTGGTGGAGACCGGTTGCTGAAGGTTAATACTTCCACTATAGCATATTGACGATCAAGAATGCTCCCGAAGTGATCTTTAGATCAGACGTCTCGGGTCCGCTTCGAGACTTCAACATTTGGGACTTTGGGACTTTGGGAAAGTGCAGGTGGTAAAACTCTCGTAGTGACGTAAATTTCTTACGTCACTTGATGATGTGTCACAAGATGAGTAGCTGCCATGTGTCACTCTGAATCTTGATTTGTATGTACCTAAAATGCTGATTCAACTTGACACTTGTCATTCTCTGGCTGTGCCATGTGTCCTTGCTGACGTGGACTGCTAACGTGGTCTGTCACAATTTCTTGCTGACGTGGTCTGTCAATGTGGTTTGCAACATGTTCTTGTAGACGTGGTCTACTGCGTGTCCTTGCTGACGTGGTTTGCTGACCAAAAACCCTGATCCAATGGTCATTGTATGTCCTCCAAATCTGATGGTCCTTATTCATTTTAGATTTCTGGGCTTCAGGTACTTTGAATCGCAAATTGAATTCTTGAAGTGAGATTTCTCCAGAGTGTAACCTCCTCACAACTTTAGACCCGAACTGAATGTTGTTCGTCGATCATGTTCTTAGATAGATGGATTGATCTATCTATGGTGCAAATATTCTAGCTTATCTTGTCCTTTGACTTAGAGTGATCCAACAATTGACGAAAATTCGCATAATTGAGATCTCAGATATTACCTTGCTTATCCTATCCTTCCACTCGAGAATGATCTGGCGGATGACAGGAATTTGGGTTTGATCTGACAACTGACGGGTATTTGGATAATAAAATTCTCAACCCTTTAGCCCTGCTTATCCTATCCTTCCACTTTAAAATGATCCAATGGTTATGAAAAAACTTGAAGGAGATCAACAGTTGACGATGATTGCGAAACCACAACTTATGAGTGATTTAACTTGACACCTAAACTTCACAATTTGAAGTTGTGCGTTGTTGGTGAGTCAACCACAGTCATCGATATTTTAAGTTATAAGATCTAATGGTCCTGACTAATTGCGGGATTGAAAATAACACGATGTTTAATTCTTCTTTTGATCTCCACAATATATCCCTGCCGTTGATCTGGTGATTTCCCATCTTACAGTCATGACCTAATATTACTTAAACTGATCGTTTGTTGGATCAACCACAGTCGTCGATATTTGAGTCTATGAGATCTGACGATCTAGACCAATTGTGGGATTGGAACTAGCGAGTCATTTAATTCTCCTTCGGATCTCCGCAATTTATCCCTGTCATTGATATGGCAATTGCGCATTCGATAGTCACAACTTAATCTGGCTTAAACTAATTGTTTGTCGGATCAACCACAATCATTGATATTTGAGTCTATGAGATCTGATGATCTAGACCAATTACAGGTTTGGAACTGGCGAGTCGTTTAATTCTCCTTTCGATCTCCGCAATCTATCCCTGCCGTTGATTTGACTTGTAGATATGACGACCACGATCCTTCAACGGTCCTCAAGCCCATGATCACTCATATGAGCGATGTATGTTATATGAGATGATCAACACCATCAATTTATTGATCAGACAGCCATTGAGGCTTCTCGCCTTTTCCTATGCATTGGTTGACTTCTCAATATTTCCATTGATCTCGATGATACTTCTGCAATGTGCTCTTCCTTCTGAGCTTTGATCTTCATTCTTTAACCCTCTTGAGATTTTATCATAGGAAATTTTTTGATCCTATCGTGATCAAAAATAATCATGAATTGCTTTAGTTCACTCCTCCTCCCAAGCTTACGCTTTCGATCTTCTACATATTGTTCTCTCCTCCTCTTGAGCTTATGCTTTTGATCTCTGCATATTGTCATCATAACCCATATTTTCTGCTAACTGATATACTATTGACATCAATGACAATATCATCTATAGTAATGATAACTCATCATAACAACAAATCATCAAATCGACTGTTGACATCAATGACAATATGTCCAAGAATATCCCCCTTTGTCATTGAGGGAAGCATACTAACTTCATATACAAAACTCCCCCTGTGATGATTCTTTCCTCTTATGAATTTTTCTCTCTCCCTTTGACATCAATGGCAAAGGGTTTTTCCTCCTGTGGTAAAGCTCTGTATGTTACTGACCAGAATCTGAACTTGAGTGACTCTTCCTACAATCATCCTTTTCTTTTCATAACTGAATGACTCCCCCTGTCAATATGCTCTCTCTCTGCTTCTAACTACTCCCCCCCTTTGTTTCTAAAAAAGTAGCTCTTTCCGACAAGGTTTCTTCCCCTGTTAATTTACTAACTTCTTATCTCAGTTGATTATGATTTTTTTGTTTCAAATGAGTAGTCTTCTTGATACCAATTTTTGTAGTGATCAAGTCTTTTCAAAACTTAATCTAATTACTTTCTTATTTATTAACCAAAATACTTCCCCTGAGTTTTTACTGACTGTTCTCCCCCTTTGTTTCTAAAAGGGTATATTTTTTTGACAGGATCTCTCCTCTTGTTATATCTACAGGATGTCATGTACATCATTTTGTACATCAAAATGTTTCTTTTGTGGATGCTGATGTCCTACTGGAACACTGCACAATTGTAACTCATATTATTCAAACAACCCTTGGATCTGCCCATTTATTTTCATCGATCTCTGACCAGATGTATCCATCTTTATCCAAGATGCTTCTTTACTGTACATTACTTTTAATTTGTCTGAGAAATTTTATACTATGCTTGTCATGTGATTGTAATTCTCTTTGCAACAATTAACTTCACTCATGTTCACTTGTTCAGTCTTTGCTATCCACATCTGTGAGTTTCCTGGTTTCTTGAACTTTGTTCTTTGATATTTTATTATTGAAACTTCATTTTTCTTCCATGTTTCATTTACTCTTGTTGTATTGTATGAAGCATTTCTCATTGACTGTTTTCTCGAGTTCCAACAGTTATTGGCTTTGTGGCCATATCCACCACAACTGTAGCATATCATAGTGTAACAATGTGCAACAATATGTCCAACATGATTGCAGTTCCAACATCTTATACTGTTTTTGAAACTACCAAATTGTTTTCTTTCATGATGCCTACAATCCAAGGCTTTATGTCCATATTCATTACAAGAAAAACAATAACCGTTAAAAACACTCTCATACCTTCTTTGATTCATCCATGAAGGTGTCTCTCTTATAAACCTGCTTTGAGGTATATCAGTAGCTTCTGGATGTCTTCCTTGATCTGATCATCTAAATTTTGTAGTGTTTCTTTCATTTCTTGAACATGAAGAACCTGAGTCATACTTATTTTCACTTTTTACAAATGAAGGAGTTGTGTCAGACCTGTCTTCATCCTTTACAAATGAAGGACTTGTGTCAGACCTGCTTTCACCTTTTACAAATGAAGGACCTACACCAGGTTTCTTAGGAATATTGATTTCTTCCTTTTTGTATCCAAGACTGGATTTGTCATTTGATGATATCTGACTATCCAAGATCCCATCCAGGGTCATGGATTTGTTCATGAACTTGATTTAGGTGTTTGAATTCTCAACCTTATTTATGAGATTCACAACTTCTACTTCCATATTATGACATGATTCTTCCTTTTTGTTCAGCTAGTTCCTCACTACCTCCTCCATTCTTTTGTCTTCTTCAAGTTGGATTTTAAGATTGACATAGATTTACCTTAGTTCTTTTAGATCCGAAAGGATTTTTCTTGGTTCATCATCTTCCTTTTTTTCATCTTTTGCTTGAATGATTTCATTTTTCAATCTCTCGATCTCCTCTTTCTTTTCTTGACTGATTTCATTTTCCAGTCTCTCGATCTCCTCTTTCTTTTCTTTTGTCAGATCGACAATTTTGTTTTCAATCTTTTGATCTCTTCTTCTTTGTTTTCTAACTGAATCTTTTGCTCAGATATGATTTCTTCATTGTCTTTGAGCTTTTCTTTTATTTCCAGGATATGCCTTTAATTGCTAAGCTCATCATCTTCCTTTTTTTTTTTTTTGCTTGAATGATTTCTTTCTTCAACTTCTCGATCTCCTCTTCTTTTTATTCTAACTGATTATCCTGCTCATATATTATCTTTTCATTGTCCTTAAGCATTTCCTTTATTTCCAAGATATGCTTTTGACTCTTTTCAAGAAACTCTTTAGTGTATTCATGAAGATAGATATAGTCTGAATCATTATGGTCATAGCAGTATTCCCAGAGACTCCAATCAACCTTTTCTTTGGCCTTTGACAATTTTTCTTCTACTTCTTCCATGAGATAAATGCTAACAAGAAATTATTTTATTGTATATGAGTCTTCTTCTTTACTTGCAGGGGAGGATTCAATATCAACACTATTGCAATCAAAATATTGTGGAGAGTCTTTACCTTTATTGATGACCGAGTCTTCCTCTTCATCCTCGATAGAAATGTATTCTGTGTCTTGTCTTTTGATTTGATACATCTCTTCTAACTTCAACCATAAGTCTTTGAAAGATGTGCATAGTCCTATGCTTGCTTTGACGGTCTTTGATAATCCATTGAAAAGAATCTTCAATGCTAGTTCATTGTTCTTCCTTGATTTTCTTTGGACTGTAATCTTGGATAGATTCTTTGAGGTAGTTAAGTCCCAGGGATTTCTTACTATTGAATTCCAAACTTCAGATCCTTTTTACTTCAAATACTATTTCATATTTTCTCTCCATGAAGCATAATATGTTCCGTTAAATAAGGGAGCTTCAATTGCGGAGACAACCATCTGTCCACCCATTTCTTCAAGATCTACCTTCCAATGGTTAAACTGTGTTGAAGGAACTCACTTTGATACCAATTGTTGAACACACCACCCACACTAAGAGGGAGGGGGTGAATTAGTATGTGGACTTTTCTAACTTTTCTTCTTACAAGTTAGCATCTTAAACATAATTGAAAATATTAAGAACAATTAAATCATAATCACAATGGACAAGAGATACCAAATGTTTGTATAAGCTTTTGTATAATGTATATGTATATATGTGAATATAGTAATAAATATTTTCCCTGCACCAACTATTTTGTATCAGCACCAACTCCTCAGAGAGCCCCAACTCTCAAGAAAGACCTAGCTTGCCACAAGACCCAGCTTGTTGATAAAACCTTGTCTATCCAACTAGATTTCATATAGTAGTTCAACCAACTCTAGTAGCAGTGATCCATTATTGAATCAATTTTGTTTTAGATCAGAGGTATACCATCAACTCTCATTACTGCACTTCATCTTTTCTCTGAAATTCATGCCTTCCTCAATTCGTCTTTCCTTTGATATTCATGCCTTCTTCACTTCATCTTTCCTCTGATATTCATGCATTATTCACTTCTTCTTCTCTCTGATATTCACATGGAACTCAGGTCTGCATCCCCTTCATTTTTCTCTGCAGTTCGCTCTTCCTCAGAGAGACTCTTTTTTCCACAAGCCCGTTCTCCTCCACAAGCACACAATCTAGTGAACCAATCATGGTTGTATTTATAGTTTATTATGTTGATTAAGGTTGGTTGTCATTGATGTCAACCCTTGAAGAAAGCCCCATAGCACAAAGGTTTGGGTAATGGACCCAATATTGTTTGATGTAAAT
>CBVK0100211027.1:0-10559 GCA_900067695.1 Picea abies | reverse complement strand
GGATTAGGTAGATACCCTATCTTACCACCACTTCCCTTGCCACCCTTAAGTCCTTATTTAATTCCATAGGTTTATTTCATTATAACGATTTGATTTGGAGTTGCACCATATCTCACATTTGGAACGTTTTCCCCTTGAAACATTTTCAAACATATGATAATAATAATAATAATAATAATAATAATCTATTTTTAAGGTCACGACCAAGCCAGACACCAAATTGGTGTATGGAACCCAAGATTTTATCTCAAATTAGGTATTCTTTTACATCATCCATGTTAGCACTTACACATTTATGCCATGTAATTTACTTTCATACAATCATGAAGCCAAATACCAAGGGGTTATTAGTCCCTCCATGAGACTTCTTACAATCATGGTGCCAAATGCCAAGGGGTTATTAGTCCCTACATGGGACTTTTAGCTTATGTTTTTTGTACTTTCTCTTTGTACATCCAATTAGTCCCTATATCGAACTTTTATCTCGTGTGTTATGTACTTTCTCTTTATTGGTCCAATTAGTCACTACATGGGATTTTTAACTCCATGTACACTTTCTCTCTATTGGTTCAATCGTACATCTACAAAATAGAAAAATATTTCTTAAGTTTACCTAGGACATTTGAAAATTCCATATTAATCTGGGTTTTGAGAATATTTAATATGTGGATTTATTGTTTTTTTTATTTGGGAAAATGTCTCTTGGGATTTCTAGGGTATTATGTCAAAAGCTAAAAAATAATAATTTTCCTTCAACTCTATAAGTTTTAATAGAGGCTACCTATTCAACTCTGTAAGTTTTAATGGAGGATACCTATTCATATATGAAGGTGGAAGGGGGTGTAAATTAGATGAATATGAGGTAAATGGAGGCTACCTATTCATATATGAAGGTGGAAGGAGGTGGAAATTACATGAATATGAGGGAATAGATGTTTATTTTCCATTTTTCAAAAATCTTGTAGGTTACCAACTCATGTACGAAGGTATGCATGAGGTGGAAATGAGATGAATATGAGGGAATTTATGTTCATTTTCCATTGTTCAATATGGTTTAGCATGTGTTTTTGTTGTTGTTGGGATTTGGTGGTCCGTTCTTATCATGGTGTAGCCTAGAATTTGGTGGGTGGTGTGTTCTTGTCATGGGATTTTTAGATGTATTATCAACTATGATATATGGTTGTGGTTATCTTGGTTGTTGTGGTGCACTATGGAATTTGGTGGGTCATATGTGCACATCTCAAGGTAACTTGGAATTTTATGTCTGGTTTGTGCTTGGAGTGGATTTCTTGGTTGTCTTTGTTGTATTATAGGGTTGTGCTTGTCTCAATAGTCATGGTGCACTATGGAATTTGGTTGGTGGCATGTCCTCATTATGGGGTTTCCTAGAATTTGGCAGGTGGTTTATGTTTGCCATGGGTTTCCTATATATGGTCTCTAATATGGTGATTGTTCATGGTTTTCTTAGAGATCGTGGTGTATTGTAGAATTTAGTGGGCCATGAATTGTGCTCATTGTGGAATAGCCTAAAATTTTGTGGGTGCTCTATGTTTCCCATGGGTTTCATGGTTATGGTATCAATTATGGTTTTTTGTTGTGGTTGTCTTGGTGATCATGGTGCACTCTGGAATTTGGTTGTTGTTCCATGTTTTTCATTTCTCTCTTGGGTTTGGTCTTGATTATGGTGTTTTTTAGTGGTTGTCGATGTGTGGTAAAACATTTCATGGAGGAGGGTTGTTTTTACATAGGATTGTGGGTAGTTTCATTGCTACCTCTTGCATACACTGGTAGATTGGTTGGAATTGTTGGTATTTGGCACATAGAAAGGGATGTGTTTTCCTTGTGACAATTTTCTTCAAATTGGATTTGTCCATATGTGTTTTCTTTTCGAGTTGGTATTTCTCACATAGAAAAGTATGTGTTTTCCTTGTGAACATGTTTTTGGTTTGGATCTATTCTTGTGTGTTTTCTTTTTGTATGTGATATGGATTTCATGTTGTTATGTCCCATGTTCAACCCTAGGTTTCTTTGATTCCTACAAAACAATTATTGTTTCCCTATAGTATTGGGGTTTAGGATGGCCTTGTGGGAGTTGACAATGCAACACATGGGAGTTTGCAAAAAGTAGAGGTGTTTTGTGTCATGTGGTTCCTCTTCCTTGAGTAGAGGATGTCTAGTTGGGTTATCCCAGTCTAGTATTTATATTTTTCTATACCATTTCTAGAAGTTATGGCATTGCTCAAGTTCAAGTGAGAATGTTTTGTTTAGGTTCATTTTAAAGACAAAAGAGGGTAGTTTTGTATATTTTTAATTTCAAAATTTTTCAATTAGTTTTGGAACGTGTGCCTAAGATTGTATATGTCATTTACTTGCAATAAAACTTATGTAATATGGAATTTAAATTTAAAACTTGTGGAATTGAATATCACTCTTGTATACAAAATGGTTTTTACGTGTTGATTATTGCATATGGATTAAGAACCTATGCCTATTATTATAAATCTTATTTTTTTGCATTAATATTTTTGGAATTTGTGTTCAACAAAATAGGGTATTTCTACATAGATCGAAAAACATAAGAAACCAATCACACAAATAGATCAGAGATAGGTACACCATTTTTGTATGTGGTTAAAACTCTCAAAGAGAGAAATAGTCCCTGGCCTTAGCCAACACAAACACCTGAGGCAATATATTAATGAAAAAGAAAATTATTGTACATAAGAGTTTCCCACAATTAATATTCAGTAAATGACCCTCCATACTCTTTAAATAGAGCTCATGGAGCAGTCAGGTGTTAAGCCATGGATCAATATAATTGTTAGTATTATGGAGAGTATGAACCATTGGTGTCTAGAACATGTCATGGCCATCGGATTACATAACTAAAGATGAATACTAATGCATACTAAAGAAACACACTTTTACCTAAAGACACATTGTACCAAGTTGATCTTAACTAACTCCTAAGTGTCTAAATTTTCTAGCATTCCCCCTTAAGAACAACTAACAAGTTCTATACAACCATTTATATATGAAAAAATTTCTTCCTTTCAGAAGAGGTACAAGATCCCAAGTATCATTTGTCATTAAGGAATGATATTATTCATTCTTTATTGTGTCCAAATCTAGATGGCTAAAAGCTTCTACAAAGCTTCTACAAATGTTTATAGATCATGAAGCTCTAAAACTTGAGCTAAAATAGAGGAGGCTCATTGAAACTGTGAATGTGTATGACATTGATATGTAGGATAATTGGGAAGATCACCAACTACTTCATGTGTTGAATGGACCCATATGGGAACCATAAAACATCATATGTTCCATCAACATGTCTTAAAACCCTCTAGCTCGTCATAATCCATGAAACCAAATAAGTGCCCCAACTGCCCATGGCTCATAAAAATCACAAGGGGTGGTGAAGAAATTCACTAGTAGTACCTCTATACAAAATAAGGGGTAATCAATAGCTTTCCAACTACCTCCCTTTATTCTTTTTTTTATATCCATTCCAATGAGCTGGTGAGAGTAATAGCCATACCAATGAATTCTCATTTTAAAGTATCTCTTTAAACACCAAAAAATTATGACACAAGGATGGAGTCCACATGCCATTCACACAATTCCTTATTCAATGATATATTTTAGCCTCTTACCATATGAATTTATCAAGCATGGAAAAATATGTGCCACTATCTCATTATCGTCTAAAGGAAGATTGACTAAACCTTGTTTAAACCTATAAATCATTCCAATCTTAAATCATTGTTCCAGCATGGTTGCATGAAATTTTCTTGGGATATGGAACCCCAACACTACATAGTGTACCAATGTGCCTGATACTCTGGTTATTATTATTATCATGGTAGGGTCATAGAAGGCTTCAATTTAAATCCAAAATTTCAAGAGTATAGAATGGACCTGAAACATATTCTAAACTTTGCTTTAGATACTTATCATAGTTTCACAACTAATAAATCCCAACAAGCAACAAATTTTCCAATAACCATTAATCATTCGTCATTATCATCCACATGCAATATTTTGAACTCATTTTTCCTGAAAGAGAATAAATTTATATATCTACTTGCCTTCACAGACCTAGAACTAATGCAAAGCCATTATTAGTATCCCATGTTTGCATCAGGCATGTCAAATTCCAGTAGGTAATGAGATATCCCCAAAGTGAGTAGTGATGGAATTCAATCTACCATTTGCCCCCCCAAAAATGGCAATATTTGGTGCATCTTCATCTGGTTTAATGCCTTCATCAAACCTCAAAAAAGTTGATATTCGTGACACCAATACTTGGTAATATCAATACTCATTTCTCCCACCAGTCCAAGCAAAATAAGTTTCTTTAGAGGCTCTTCATCCTTATTTGTACGTGACAACCTTTGCAGCCTGACTCTATTCTTCTTTTTTTGTTGGTTGCACTATTGTTAACCATCGCCATAACTAACTTATTCTTCAACTTGGATTGAACAAAACTAATATTTGTATAGTTCTACTCTTGGCTTGAACAAAACTAATATTTGTATAGTTCTACTCTTGTATTGAACAAAACTAATATTTGTATAGTTCTACTCTTGGCTTGAACAAAACTAATATTTGTATGGTTCTACTCTTGTAATGAACAAAACTAATATTTTTATAGTTCTACTCTTGGATTGCCTTAGACATATTTCCAACTAAAGTACCCAATATTTTCAACGCACCAACTGATGGTTGGATTTCTTACTCCATAGAATTGACCCTCATCTTCAATGGACATTTCTTATAATAATTCTAATTTGCACAAATCCAACAAACAACAACCTTAATACTATTTTTTTCTTAGATCCATATGATAAATTTATCATGCCCATAGTGTTTTCACATTTTTAATATGTCCTTAATATGTCCAAAATCAAGAGGGATATCACATTAAATTAGGTGGTTGACCACTAATATTGGTAATTTCACCCTAGTCTAATTGTGCATCCAAAACTAAAGATATAAAAAATTTATTTAGAACTTTGAATATGATGATGGACTACTACCTAAAAACATGTGCACATGCAACTGAAGGTACAATCAAACAGGTACCTGTCATATATTTCTTCATCGAGTGAGGAAAGATTAGGACAAATAGAGGCCAAAAATGCGACTGCATCTAGTACATATGATAAGCAAAGAAGGACCTGAGGTAAAAAAGTCAGAATAAATTTTTTTAGGTGCATGAACTTTTTTCTTGCCGAAGGAGGATCATGCTCTTATGATGATGAGAGCATAGGAGACATAGATGTTCCACTCAGGTATAAGAATCTAGTGAAACAATGGGTACCTAAGGAACTACCTCCTATAGATGTTGACTTCATTGTCAACAATAGGACATATCACATTACACCATCCTCCCTGCATGGCTTGGGGCTATTTTCCATGGATGGAATAATTGTAAAATACAATACAGTAACTAAATTCATGGACTATGTCGGACCTTGTTAAAATTATAACGATTGGATGCAGTTGGTCTGGTACATGCGAAGTATGCAGAGATATGCACTCACCACAAATTATATACAACTAATAAACAAGGATAAAAATAAGGGAGTGACCATCTATATTGATGGAATGTCTAAAGCTTTTGGCAATATCGCAGGGTTTATAAACAACACACGACCTGGGACAACAAACAAACAACCGAATTGCATATATGAGGGATGTGAAGAGAATCAAGTAGTCCTGTGCATAATAAAAAAGATATCTCTCGGGGAAGAGTTATTAGTGTATTACCATTTGAATCGAATAGAAACATTGACTAATAGTGTGCAGGTTCTTATGCAACACCTCTTAAAGAAACCTCTACTTATTGCATTATATTTTTTTATTATCTTTAACATTGTTGTAAATATTATCTTTAACATTGTTTTTTTATTATCATTAACAATTTTTTAAATATTTGGGGGTTCTAATTATATTATAATGTGGCAGGATGACCGTGGGAAAGGGTCAGCCACAAAACATGTAAATAATTATCAATTTCCACTTTCATTTTACGTTGTTTTTATTATTTTCTTATATAACTTTATTGAAATAACATTGTTTTTGTTGAAATTATATGTAGTCCGTAGGCCATGTGGATCATGATTCTGCCAATGAGGGGGGGTTTTATTCATGCGTTTATCTGATGCTCTTATTAAAAAAAAATATCATTAAAGATAAGAAGGAACTTGTTAGCTTGTTAGATCGTCCAGAACAAACTCCTGAGGTCAAAGAAAAGATCAAGCTCCTTATGTCACAACTTAACACATATAAGGTAATAACCATAATTTAAAGTGTTTTTTTTAATGAACTCATATGTTCAATTATGATACTTTGTTCTTTAACTGTTACATTATCTCACAAAAAAACATTTTCTTTTTTATAAAGGAATTTTTGGAGCCTGTTCAGCCCGGTGTTGGTAGTAGTGGCGCTACAGAGACGCTACAGAGTCCTGATGCGGGCGGTCATACAGCTACTAGAGCATTATTTACTTCTCCATCTTCCACACTTAATTTAGATAGGAGCCATGACATGCACTGCTAAGCATCCACACCTCGATCAGAGTCTAGAGATGGTGGCAGAGATGAGGATCATAGTGATGTGGTTGAGATGGTTGCATTTCCTGGAGCTAGACGTGTGACAAGCATGGGTACCCTTCCCTGCACATTTTTGGTCGACGATAATGGAATTCCATTAAAAGTATCAAGACTCCAAGGTAGTTTTAATTCATATTTTAATCGTTTAATGTTATCCTCATACATAAATCATCTAGATTATTAATTTTAAATTAATGATCATATATTTTTGTGTACTGTAGGAAACGACCTTTTTTATAGGCACCTAGAGAGAAAGACCTTGTCGCTTTTTGGGGCAACCTTACGCATGAGGTGGAATTTCCATAATTCCAACCTCAAAAAGGAACTTATGGATTATCTTGAAGGCCTCTTTGGAGCAGACACGTTCGATAAAAAAGTGGTCACATCTGCAATGGTTGAATATTTAAAATATACGCGGGATGTTTATAGATGAAGCTTGGAAGGAAATACTAGGTATGAGCATCCTCCCTCAATTCTAGAGAGGGAGTGGAAGGCAATTATTGATGATGCTAAAGAGAAGGTTTTGAAAAATCAGGAGAACAAATAACTGGTACACCAAGGTAAATTACAATTTTTTTAATTCAATGTCAGCTTTATTTTTCTTTAGATCTAAATAAAAGTGTGGTTATATATAACATACTTGAAAATTTTGATGATAGGTTGCCTGACACTTCGAAGGAAACCAAAGCAAGGATTTCCAAACATGGCCAACACAAGCTAGGCCAGGGTGGATACTCGAGGTTACAGTCACGAATTGTAAGTACCCAAAGATCTTAAGAATATTATTTGTATCACCTTGCAACTTTAAGGTAATTGCAGCCAAAAACATTAAAAAACCATACCCTTATGCAATGTAGGGCAACGACTTTGGAACTGAAAACACAGAGGAAGACCTCCAACTTGGTTACAAGTACGGTTATAAAGTCATGGTTGATTGTAGGAAAAGCATGGGGCAGACCCCAAGATCCAATTTGCAATATAAGGTAAATAAAAATTAGTCCACGTTAACCTTTCATTACTTATAAAATACGTAAATGTTTGATATCATCCATATTTTAGTGTCTTAATTTGTTTTAATCAGGGGATAAGCACTATCAATGAAACCATTAGTACTAGACAACAGAGAGTTGATAGTGAAATGTATCTAGAAGATCATGGTGCTCCCCAGTAGCCCAATCCCAGTGAGGCACATCCCCAAGATGTTCATGTGACTGAGGCCCATGACAGTAAAATGTCTATATATTAATCATATACTTAATAATTTTGTACTTATAGATTTTTAGGTTTCAATGGCAGAGAATGTCATAGATGATCCTCCTTGACCTGAAGATCAAGTGAACAAGCTAGAATCCATTCCAACGGTGTCGACTAGAGGACCATGTAAATAATTACATTCCTGAGTTTTTTTTTAATATTAATGAACTACTTCAATGATATTTAAAAATTGGCCATATAAATTTAATATTTTTTATTTTTTTAGGTGATGGCCCCTCACAGCAACATACACTTCGTGGGTACGAGACTAAACGTACTCAACATGAAAGGACTGAAACAACAACAACTACTGAAGAGCACCCAGTAAACAAAGACATGGAGATGGATGAATTGCTTAAGAACTGGAAAGAACAAAAGAAGACTAAAAGAAATTCATGATGTCATGTAATAATTTTATAAGACAGTTAGATGTACATTATATAGTTGAACATGTAATGATGCAGATAATGCATTGACATTATGGGTACTTTTTCATATGATAATGTACACAAGGCTATTTCTATGGCTTGTATATATCTGTGAATGTAATTTTGTTTTTACACTTAATGATAATTTCAACTTCTCTTATAATTCTTGGTATATATTCATTCAATACTCCTTGATTCAAGACGTGAGAATGCAAGTAAGACCTGGTGACTTGTGCTTGGGCTATAGAGTATAGGAAACAAATAGAACTTGAATATGCAATATGCAACTTCCAAAATATTGTGACATGATATATGCAACTTTGAATGTCTTGTGACATGATATATGCAACTTTGAATGTCTTGTGACATGTGACATGTGGCAAGCATTTTTTTCCAAGCAATGTGCAAACTTTAAACTTGGTGCAACATGCAAAAACAAATTTTTGGGAAGATGAAAAAATAAGTTTTAAGGATTAAACATGAGGGGTTGGAAATAGCCATGCCAATCATTTTATAATATTTTTTCAAAGCATTACCCTTCTTTTCATTGTGTCTCACATGACAAAGAGCATTACCCTTCTTTGTATTATGTCTTTTCATTGTATCATGGACATGGTGTTTCTACTCAACATTGCCTCAAAGCCTACTTATTCATTCCTCTATGATATGTACAATGATATTTAACCTTCCACAAATCATTACGAGCAGAAAAATAAACCAAGGATAGGAACCCAAGGATTTCAATGTTAAGGTCTTGTGATTCCGCAAGGTGGGATACAAAGAGGAATTGTTTCCATGCATAAAAATTCTAAATACCTTGATTGAGAATGTGGATGTAACAATTTGAACATTGAAATCATAGACCAATGACATAATCGAGAAATATGGCGTTGCTACTCTTCAAAGGATGTATGGGTTCTCACCTCCCACAATATCAGTAAGCCTTTGGTGGTTGCAAAAGTTTAGCAAAATGCATGATGTTTATAACATTGTAAAGGCATGGTGGTTTTTATCTAAGTCATTCCAAACTACCACAAGTAAGATACACTTAATAAAAAAATTGAAAATGGAACTTCAAGCATTAGCAATTCTCTTGAACCTCTTGTATGGTAGACAAGGCACTAGATACATAGGGTTAAGATGGATTTTTATTATGCATGGGGTGCTCACGTATGGGATGATATTTTATTAGGTAGACTTCATATCTAATCTTCTTGCACAATGTATTCCAAAGGCTAAAACTCCCTTAGAGAGTGGTGCACTTGAGTTTTACATGGCGTATTATCTTGTGTATTGTGTATGTGTGAGCTAATAGTTCTCTTGTTTCAATCCCACATAGCAGCCTTCCTTTGCACTTGTACATTATTATTTCCAAGGCTTGTGGATAATCCATGTAGAAGTACTCCATTATATTTGACCTTTTTTTGGCTCCCATGTATGAAAGAATCTATGGTGAGAAGTTGTTATTCTTTTCACCATAGTCCATGGTTAGTATTAGTATGTCATAATCACAATACAAGTTACATATCCTTATTTATCTTGGTTAAGGTTTGATGATTACGGAATAAGTGTGATTCATATATTGTTAAGAACCAAATATCAATATAGCATAGAAAAACCACAGAATATGTACTCAACGCCTTGAAAAAGATATAAATTTAGATAATAAGCCTCTTCGAGGGGGCAACCTCTTATGCCCACATAAATGTAAAATTACTAGATGATTCAAAATGAAAATGTCTCCTTGTTATATATAGGAGACTAGGAGATATAATTACAACTAATGGCCTAAAGACGACATAAATAAAATAGCATTACTAATATAATATGCCCCAATTAAGGGGTAATGAGCCACTATTTAGGTCTTAACATGCCCCTCCCCTTGATACAAGGGTTGTCTCCAATGCTTGAGTAACTTTGGATGCTTCTGTATAAAAGACTCATCTTACCAAGTGGAATCTTCAGCCGGTAGTTTCCTCCAATTAATGAGATACTTTGAAATGGATCTATTCCTCAACTGGCGAATTCTTGTGTCAGTGATGGCTTCAGGCTCCAAAATGATTTTTCCTTCCTGGTCAAGTTATGGCAATATAGTTTGAACTGGGATCTTATCACCTATAACCTTCTTCAAGCATTAATCATGGAAAACTAGGTGTACCCGTGAAGATGCAGGCAACTCCAATTTGTATGCCATAGTACCAATATTTTGCAACACCTTATAAGGGCCATAGTACTTTGGTGATAATTTATTATCCTT
>CBVK0100211024.1:0-10154 GCA_900067695.1 Picea abies | reverse complement strand
ATCCATCCTCTGACTCGTCTTTTTTCCTAGTGCTCCCTTGTGTGGTCATTTTCGTTACGGCTCTTCGTGCGTTTGGGCGCCCATCTTGCCAAGTTTCCTTGTGTTGCATTTGGGCACCCCTCTTTCCAAGTCGCCTTGCCTTTCTCTTGGTCACCCAAACTGGGCAGTCCGTATCAAAAAATCTACCTCGAAGCCAAAATTGGTTCTTATTCGTCATCCGACTTGTCTTTTTTCCTAGTGCTCCCTTGCGTGGTCGTTTTCGTTATGACTCTTCATGCATTTCGTTACGGCTCTTCATGTGTTTAGGTGCCCATCTTGCTAATTGGCTTTGCATTGCATTTGGGTGCCCCTCTGGCCAACTCACCTTGCCTTGTATGTGCTCTTCGTGCATTTTGTTATGACTCTTCATGCGTTTGGGCACCCATCTTGTTGACTCGCCTTGCCTTGTTGTTGGTCACCCAATCTTGGCCATGCCATATTAAAAAATATACCACCAAGACAAAATTGTTTCTTTTCCATCCTCCGGCTCATCTTTTTTCCTAGTGCTCCCTTGTGTGGTTGTTTTCATTACGACTCTTCGTGCATTTGGGAACCCATCTTGCCTACTCGCCTTGCCTTGCGTTTGGGCACCCCTCTTGCCAACTTGCCTTGCCTTTCCCAACCTTAGCCATGCCTTATTAAAAATTCTACCTCCAAGCCAAAATTGGTTCTTATCCATCCTCCAACTCGTCTTTTTTCCTAGTGCTCCCCTGTGTGGTCATTTTCATTACGGCTCTTCATGCGTTTGGGTGCCCATCTTGCCAACTTGACTTGCATTGTGTTTGGGTGCCCCTCTTGCCAAGTCACCTTTCCTTTCTCTTGGTCGCTCAACCTTGGCTAGGGCATATTAAAAAATATACCTCGAAGCCAAAATTCATTCTTATCCGTCATCTGGCTCATCTTTTTTCCTAGTGCTCCCTTGTGTTGTGTGGTCATTTTCATTATGTCTCTTTGTGCATTTTGTTATGGCTCTTCGTGCGTTTGGGCACCCATCTTTCCAATTGGCCTTGAGTTGCATTTGGGTTCCCCTCTTTCCAACTTGCCTAGCCTTGCCAATTCTCTTCGTGCATTTCGTTATGACTCTTCGTGCGTTTGGGTGCCCATCTTGCCAAATCACCTTGCCTTGCCATTGGTCACCCAACCTTGGCCATGCCATATTAAAAAATGTACCTCCAAGCCAAAATTGGTTCTTATCCTTCCTCTGGCTCATCTTTTTTCCTAGTGCTCCCTTCTGTGGTTGTTTTCGTTACATCTCTTTGTGTGTTTGGGCACCCATCTTGCCTACTCGTCTTGAGTTGCATTTGGGTGCCCCTCTTGCCCACTCACCTTGCCTTTCCCTTGGTCACCCAACCTTGGCCATGACATATTAAAAAATCTACCTCCAAACAAAAACTAGTTCTTATCCATCCTCCAACTCGTCTTTTTGCCTAGTGCTCCCTTGTGTGGTCATTTTTTTTACATCTCTTCGGGTGTTTGGGCGCCCATCTTGCTAACTTGCCTTTCCTTGCATTTGGGTTCCCCTCTTGAGAAGTCGACTTGCCTTTCCCTTGGTCGCCCAACCTTGGCCATGTCGTATTAAAATATCTACCTCAAAGCCAAAATTGGTTCTTATCCGTCATCCAACACGTCTTTTTGCCCAATGCTCTCTTTTGTGGTCATTTTCATTACAGCTCTTCATGCCTTTCATTATGACTCTTCATATGTTTGGGCGCCCATCTTGCCAACTGGCCTTGCGTTGGGTTTGGGTGCTCCTCTTGCCAACTTACCTTGCCTTTTCCTTGTTGTTCATGCATTTCATTATGGGTCTTCGTGCGTTTGGGCACCCATCTTGTGAACTCGACTTGTGTTCTGTTTGGGTGCCCATCTTGCGAATTCGCCTTGCGTTGCGTTCAAGTGCCCAACCTTGGTGAGGCCATATTAAAAAATCTACCTCCAAGCCAAAATTGGTTCTTATCCTTCTTCTAGCTCGTCTTTTTGCCTATTTCTCCCTTGTGTGGTCATTTTTGTTACGACTCTTCGTGTGTTTCGACACCCATATTGTGAAATCGCCTTGTGTTGTGTTTGGGTGCCCATCTTGTGAACTTGCATTGCATTGCGTTTGGGTTCCCATCTTGCGAACTCGCCTTGCATTGCGTTTGGGCGCCCAACCTTGGTGAGGTCGTATTAAAAAATATACCTCCAAGCCAAAATTGGTTCTTATCCATCCTCTGGCTCGTAGTGCTCCCTTGTGTGGTCATTTTCGTTATGGCTCTTTGTTCATTTCATTACGTTTGTTTGTGTGTTTCGTTATGGCTGTTTGTGCGTTTTGTTATGACTCTTCATGCGTTTCGGCTCCCATGTTGACAATTGGCCTTGCATTGCATTTGGGTGTCCCTTTTGCCAACTCGCCTTGCCTTTCCCTTGGTCACCCAACCTTGACCAGGCTCCTCGTTCATTTCGTTATGACTCTTCGTATGTTTGGGCTCCCCTGTTGCAAACTCGCCTTGCATTGCATTTGGGCGCCCATCTTGCAAACTCACCTTGTGTTGCGTTCGGGCACCCAACCTTGGTGAGGTTGTATTAAAAAATCTACCTCCAAGCCAAAATTGGTTCTTATCCATCCTCCGACTCATATTTTTGCCTAGTGCTCCCTTGTGTGGTCGTTTTCGTTATGGCTCTTCATGTGTTTCGTTACGACTCTTCATGCGTTTTGTTACGGATCTTCATGCATTTCGTTATGGCTCTTCGTGTGTTTCATTATGGATCTTTGTGCATTTGGGCACCCATCTTGCCAACTAGCCTTGCATTGCGTTTGGGTGCCCCTCTTGCCAACTCAACTTACCTTTCCCTTGGTCACCCAACCTTGGCCAGGCTCCTTGTGTGTTTCGTTACAACTCTCCATGCATTTTGGAGCCCATATTACGAAATCGCCTTGCGTTGCATTTGGGCGCCCATCTTGCCAACTCGCCTTACATTGCATTCGTGCACCCAACCTTGGTGAGGCCATATTAAAAAATATACCTTCAAGCCAAAATTGGTTCTTATCCATCCTTCGACTTGTCGTTTTTCCTAGTTCTCCCTTGTGTTCTCGATTTCGTTACGGCTCTTCATGCATTTCATTATGGCCATTCATGCATTTCATTACAACTCTTCATGTGTCTGGGCTCCCATCTTACCAACTGGCCTTGCATTGTGTTTGGGTGCCCCTCTTGCCAACTCACCTTCCCTTTCCCTTGGTCGCCCAACCTTGGTCAGGCTTCTCGTGCGTTTCATTACGTCTCTTCGTGTGTTTGGGCGCCCATGTTGCGAACTCAACTTGCGTTGCGTTTGGGTGCCCATCTTACCAACTCACCTTACGTTGTGTTCGAGCACCCAAACTTGGTGAGGCCGTATTAAAAAATCTACCTCCAAGCCAAAATTGGTTCTTTCTTATCCATCCTCTGACTCATCTTTTTTCCTAGTGCTTCCTTGTGTGTTTGTTTTCATTACGGCTCTTCGTGTGTTTGGGAGTGCATGTTGAGAAATCGCCTTACATTGCATTTGGGAACCCCTCTTGCAAACTTGCTTTATGTTGCATTCGGGTGCCCAAACTTGGTGAGGCCGTATTAAAAAATCTAACTCCAAGCCAAAATTGGTTCTTATCCATCCTTCAACTCGTCTTTTTGCCTAGTGCTTCCTTTTGTGGTCATTTTTGTTAAGTCTCTTCGTGCGTTTGGGCACCCATGTTACGAAATCGCCTTGTGTTGCATTTGAGTGACCATATTTAAAACTTGCCTTATGTTTCGTTTGGGTGCCTAACCTTGGTGAGGTCATATTAAAAAATCTACCTCCAAGCCAAAATTGGTTCTTATCTGTCCTTCGACTCATATTTTTGCCTAGTGCTCCCTTGTGTGGTCATTTTCGTTACGGCTCTTTGTGTGTTTGGGCACCCATATTGTGAACTCACCTTGCATTGCGTTTGGGCACGCATCTTGTGAAATTGCCTTGCATTGCGTTCGAGTGCCCATCTTGCCAATTCGACTCTTGTTTTGGGCGCACGTCCTTCCAAGTCACCTAGCCTTTGAGTGCCCAACTTTCCAACATGCCTTGCCTTTACACGCCCATCTTGCCAACTCTTCTCTCATTGTGGGTGCCCATCCTTCCAAGTAGCCTGGCCTTTGCGTGCCCAACTTGTCAACTCTCCTTGCCTTTGCATGCCCATCTTGCCAACTAGCCCTTCCTTGTCTTCTAGAAACCCCAATTTTTTTCCCACATGAGTTGTGTCACTGGCTCTTTGGTTTTGTTGGTCAGGCACCCATCTTGCAAAATTGCATTGCCCCTCTTTCCATGCCTCCAGGAGCCTATATTCTCAAATCTCCTTGGTGTGTCGTAGTAAAACCCTATGTTTGCATTGGCTTTGGGAAACCCCAAGTTTCTTCCCAAATGTGAGTTGTGTCACTGGCTCCTTAGTTTTTTTGGTTGGGCGCCCCTCTTGCTAGCTTGCCTTGCATTTCCTCTAGAAACCCCAAGTTTGCCTTGCATTCTAGAAATCCTAATTTGTTTTCCCACCACACCTGTGCCGCTAGATCTTTTGATTTTGTTGGTTGGGTGTTCCTCTTGCGAACTTGTTGTGTTCCCTCTGGAAACCCCAAGTTTTGTCCCCACCTCACCTCTGTCGCTGGCCCTTTCGGTTTTGTTTGTTGGGTGCTCCACTTTCCAACTCATCTTGGTTTTGGGCGACCCTCTTGACATCTTGCATTGTGTTTCCTCTGGAATCCCCAAGTTTTCCCCCCACCGCACCTCTATCGTTGGCTCTTTCGGTTTTGTTGGTTGGGCACTCCTCTTGCCAACTCAGTTTGGTTTTGGGAACCCCTCTTTCCAACTCGCCTTGCGTTGCCTCTAGAAACCCCAAGTATTTTCCCCACCCCACCTCTGTCACTGGCTCTTTCAGTTTTGTTGGTTGGTCACTCCTCTTGCCAACTTAGCTTGGTTTTGGGCACCCCTCTTGCCAACTGCCTTGTGTTTCCTTTGGAAACCCCAAGTTTTTTCCCCATCGCACCTCTGTTATTGGATCTTTGGGTTTTGTTGGTTGGGCACTCCTCTTGCCAACTCGGCTTAGTTTTTTGCGCCCTTCTTACCAACTTGCCTTGCGTTGCCTCTGTAAACCCCAATTTATTTTCCCACCGCACCTTTGTCAATGGCTCTTTCGATTTTTTTGGTTGGGCACTCCTCTTGCCAACTCGGTTTGGTTTTGGGTGCCCCTCTTGCCAAATTGCCTTGCGTGGCCTCTGGAAACCCCAAGTTTTTTCCCCACCACACCTCTGTCACTGTCTCTTTCAGTTTTGTTGGTTGGGTGCTCCTCTTGCCAAGTTGGCTTGGTTCTGGGTACCCCTGTTGTCTACTTGCCTTGCGTTGTCTCTGGAAACCCCAAGTTTTTTCCCCACTGCACCTATGTTGTTGGTTCTTTTAGTTTTTTTGGTTGAGCACTCTTATTGCCAGCTCGACTTGGTTTTGGGCGCCTCTCTTGCCAACTTGCCTTGCGTTAACTTTGGAAACCCCAAGGTTTCCTTACAAGCAGAAAAACACAATTTTTTTCTTCCCACCACATCTGTGTCGCTGGCTCTTTTGGTTATGTTGGTTGGGTGCTACTCTTTCCAACTCATCTTGGCTTTGGGTGCTCCTCTTGCAAACTTGCCTTGCATTTCCTTTGGAAACCCAAAGCTTTCCTTGCATTTCGTAAACCCCAAGTTTTTCCTTCCCACCACACCTATGTTGTTGGCTCTTTCGGTTTTGTTGGTTTGATGCTCCTCTTGCCAACTCGGCTTGGCTTTCGGTGCCCCTCTTGTGAACTTGCCTTTCATTTCCTCAGGAAACCCCAAGCTTTCCTTGCATTTGGGAAACCCCAAGTTTTTTTCCCACCACACCTGTGCCGCTGGATCTTTTGGTTTTATTGGTTGGATGCTCTTCTTGCCAACTCGGCTTGCCTTTGGGCACCCCAAATTGCCTTGCATTGCCTCTGGAAACACCAAGTTTTCCTTGCATTCGAAAAACCCCAAGTTTTTTTTTCCACCATGCCTATGTCACTGGCCCCTTCAGGTTTTTTGGTTGGGCACTCCTCTTTCCAACTCAACTTGGATTTGGGCACCTCTCTTGCCAACTTGCCTTGCATTTCCTCTGGAATCCCCAAGTTTTCCTTGCGCATTCAGGAAACCCCAAGTTTTTTTCCCCACCACAACTGTGTCTCTGGATCTTTTAGTTTTGTTGGCTTGGGTTCTCTTCTTGCCAACTCATCTTGCCTTTGGGCACCCCTCTTTCCAACTTGCCTTGCATTTCCTCTGAAAACCCCAAGTTTTCTTTGCATTCGGGAAACCCCAATTTTTTTTCCCACCACACTTGTGTCATTGTCTCTTTTGGTTTTCTTGGCTTGGGCGCTCTTCTTGACAACTCGACTTGCCTTTGGGCACATCTCTTGCCAAATTTCCTTGCATTTCCTCTGGAAACCCCAAGTTTTTTTTCCACCGCACCTGTGTCGCTGGCTCTTTCAGTTTTGTTGGTTTGGGTGCTCTTCTTGCCAACTCGGCTTGCCTTTTGGTGCCCCAAATTGCCTTGCATTGCCTCTAGAAACCCCAGTTTTTCCTTACATTCAGAAAACCCCAAGTTTTTTTTCCCACCACACCTGTGTCACTGGATCTTTTGGTTACGTTGGTTCGGCGCTCCTCTTTCCAACTCGGCTTTCCTTTGGATGCCTCTCTTGCCAACTTGCCTTCGGAAACCCCAAGTTTGCCTTGCATTTGAGAAACCCCAAGCTATTTTTCGCACAACACTTGTGTCGCTACCTCTTTCGATTTTGTTGGTTGGGCGCTCGTCTTGCCTTTGGGTGTCCATATTGCCAACTTGCATTGCATTACTTCTGGAAACCCCATGTTTTTTTTCCACCATACCTGTGTCACTGGTTATATTGGTTAGGTTGGTTTGACGCTCCTCTTGCGAACTCAGCTTGCCTTTGGATACCCCTCCTGCCAACTTGACTTGCATTGCCTCTGGAAACCCCAAGTTTGCCTTACATTCGGGAAACCCCAAGTTTTTTTTCCCACCACACCTGTGTCACTGTCTCTTTCGATTTAGTTGGCTGGGTGCTTCTCTTGTCTTTGGGTGCCCATTTTGTAAACTTTCCTTGCATTGCCTCTGGAAACCCCAAGTTGTTTTCCCACCACAACTGTGTCGTTGGCTATTTCAGTTATGTTGGTTGGGAGCTCCTCTTGCCAACTCAGCTTGCCTTTGGATGCCCCTCTTGCCAAATTGCCTTGCATTGCCTCTGGAAACCCCAAGTTTTTCTTTCATTCAGGAAACCACAAGTTTTTTTTCCCACCACACCTATGCGGTTGTCTCTTTCGGTTTTGTTGGTTTGGTGTTTCTCTTGTGAACTTGCCTTGCATTGCCTCTGGAAACCGCAAATTTTTTTCCCACCACACCTATGTTGTTGTTGGGCACTCCTATTGCCAAATCGACTTGCTTTTGGGCACCCCTCTTTCCAACTTGCCTTGCATTGCCTCTGGAAACCCCAATTTTTTTCCCACCATAGTTGTGTCGTTGGCTCTTCGGTTTTCTTGGTTGGGTGCCCCTCTTGCAAACTTGTGTTGCCTCTATGTGCTCTAACTTGTTTTCATTACGATTTCTCATGTGGGCATCCATCTTGCTAACTTGCTTGGCCCTGCCTTTGGGGAACCCCAAGTTTTTCCCCACATGAGTTGTGTGTCCCCGACTCTTCGGTTTTGTTTTGTTGGATTTGGAAATTTCGCGCAAGGGGTGACGTGAGTGATAAAATGGAGCTGCCTACCAGGTCCACTTGAATATTGGCCTAGGGCTATTTACAGGGTTGGTCAGTTTTCGGCTTGTTATCACACGTTGCTCGGTAGCACATGAGTGGTAAGTGGTAGTGAAGCTCATCTTGGGAGGCACTTTGAAAGAGAAATCTTCTCCACTTGTCCTGGAGTTTGGGTGATCATTGTGGCTTCCTTGCAGGGCCTTTTCATTTGGAAAATTCTTGGTAACATGCGAGTTGCATTGTTGGCTCTTTGGTTTTGTTGGATTTCAGCATTTTGTGCGAGGGGTGATATGATAAAAAGGAGATGCATGTTGGTTCCACCCAAAGATTGTCCTAGGGCCATTTACAGGGATGATCGATGATCGACTTGTTATTACTTTGCTCGGTAGAACATGAGCGGTAAGTGTAGCGAAGCTCATCTTGGGAGGCGCTTTGAAAGATAACTCTTCTTCACTTGTCGTGGAGTTTGAGTGATTGTTGTGGCTTCCTTGTGGGTCCTTGCATCTGTTGTTATATGGTTTAAAAAAACATTTCTTGGTATAACACACGAGTTGTGTTGCAAGCCCTTCGGTTTTGTTGGATTTCGGCATTTAGTGCAAGGGGTGATGTGATAAAAAGGAGCCTACCTACCGGGTCCACCTGACGATTGGTCTAGGGCCATTTGCAGGGTTGGTCGATTTTCGGCTTGTTATCACATTTCTCAGTAGCACATGAGCGGTAAGCATAGTGAAGCTCCATCTTTCGTACGCGGGGTGATGTGTTAAAAAGGAGTTGCATGTTGGGTCCACCACCTAAATATTGGCCTAGGGCCATTTGTAGGGTTAGTCAATTCATGGCTTGTTATCACATTGTTTGGTAGCACATGATTGGTAAGTGTAGTGAACCTCATCTTGGGAGGCACTTTGAATGAGAAGTCTTCTTCACTTGTCATGGAGTTTGAGTTCTTGTTGTGGCTTCCTTATAGGGCCTTTCATTTGTTGTTGTATGGATTGGAAAAAAATTCTCGGTAGCACATGAGTTGTGTCACAGGCCCTTCGGTTTTGTTGGAATTGGAATTTTGTGCCAGGGGTGATGTGATAAAAAGGAGCTTCCTATCGGGTCCACCTGAATATTTGGACTAGTTCCATTTGCAGGGTTGGTCAATTCTCAGCTCGTTATTATCATGTTTCTCGGTGTCACATGAGCGATAAGTGTAGCAAAGCTTGTCTTGGGATGTGCTTTGAAATAATAACTCTTCTCCACTCGCAGTGGATTTTGAGTGATTGTTGTGGCTCCCTTGTTCGATTTAGTGAAGCATGTGTATGTATGTTCCCTACTAGTAGTACAACCCACATGTATATGCACCCAAATAGTACTATAGCCTACGTATATGCTCCCAAATAGTACTACAACTTGTGTATACCTTCTAAGATATTAGGGTTTATCCTTCAAGATCAACTCAGATCCTCTGCAACCAATTTATCATTCTCTTATGTTTCTCACTATCCAAACTGACCTCCATCCAGTCACAATACATCAAATCTCTCCAATAGCTTTCTCATGCTCCACAACCAATCAATATTAATTCTACTCAATCATGCATAAGAAATCAACATACTATAGCCATCATATCAATTATGAATCATAAGAGTGTTTCTCACTCCATCAACCAACATAAACCACATCATAGAAACCATACCAAGAATGCCCTAGGAATTCACAACACAATAATAAATGCTATCCATCAAGAAAATAATGTAACCATACCA
The DNA here is from genome assembly GCA_900067695.1 of Picea abies. NCBI lineage: Eukaryota > Viridiplantae > Streptophyta > Pinopsida > Pinales > Pinaceae > Picea > Picea abies. Next base: position 584 of record CBVK0100211024.1, on the reverse strand, counting down.
GTGTCTCAATGATAGATATGAGCCCATAGAGTGTAGATCTGGAACCTGCTTCAGTCTTCAACAACTTGTCATCAACTCAACCAAAAAACTCCATGAGTTTTTCCACTGTATGCTCCCTATACACTGACAGCCTGCATACTGTACACACCTTGTACACTAACACCTTGTGTATACGCCCCCTATACACAGACAACCCACGTACGCACCATAAAATAGGGTTTTTTTCTGTAATTTTGAGAATTTCGTCGTCATGATCTCAGACTTGTCGAAACTTCAATGCGTCCATGAGATCTTCCTCACGCTCTCTTTCTCATAATAGATCTTCAATCATGCTCAAGATATCCACACCAAAATTTTCTCACAAGAATCTCTCCATCAATACTCCAAAAGATATTCTCACAAGAATCTCTCCATTGATCCACAAAAAGGATGTTTTGCAAGAGTCCATATCCATCTTATTTATACTTTCATCCTCTACGTTACTTAACCCATTTCTAGGTCACTTAACCTATTTTCCTTATTTTAGGCTTAATCACTTTCCATAAATAGAAAGTTCTCCAATACTTTATCATTTAAATATTCCT
>CBVK0100211015.1:0-11181 GCA_900067695.1 Picea abies | reverse complement strand
GACGTGGGTATCTAAATTTCTTCCTCCGGGGCGCTTCAACTCGAATCTTCTACCATAAAAAAGTTTTATGTCAGACTTTATGCTCTGCACGGCTCCATCGATTTCCTCATTATCATGGCCCCGCACGCAGCGATCGTGAAACCATTGAAGCAATTTCATCCGCGGCAGCTAAAAGGCTCCATATAATTCGTCCATATTTCACGAGCTTTTACGTCTCTATGACGCACCAGAGCGGAAGTTTCAAAGATTCTTGCTCGTATGGATTTGGTTCAAACGCCAGAGAGTTTTTAATCGCATTATAATCTGTAGAACAATGTCGACACTCTCGAGTCTTATCGTGCAACACGCAATCATCGATTGAGACTAAGAGTAACAGCGTTGGTAGGGTAAATTCACTTGGCCAGCAATTGCCAGTTTCATGACAAGGGAAGGCCAAGGTGGGGAGGCCATAAAGTAAGGTAATGTCATGGCGATTGCAATTATGATCATAGAAAATCAAGTCTTTTTCAAATAATTAACTTAAGGAAAATCCTTCTCAAATAAAAATGTATTCATACTAGGTGAGAAATATTGGCATTTTGTAGATTCCTATATTATTTAGGTTTTAGGTTTTGGTTGAGTCTAATCAGTCCAAGTTAAGGATGCAATTAATTCAGTCAGTTTCATGCAATTGTGGAGAGAATTGTATAAATGCGAATGCTTGAAAGGTATTTAGTGAATAGGGGCTTCAAGCCCTCACCTGAGTTGTTTGGCTGCCATAAGGATGTTGTAATCTCTTGGTTTTTTCCTTGATAATCAAATGTGATTATCATTGTCCCGTGGATGTTTCCCTCATAAGATAAAAGAGGGTTTTACCACGTAAATAATTATCTACTGTGTAATTAATGGATGTGTGTTTGTCTCTTTGTTTTCTACATTCTCTGCTTCATATATGTGTAATCTTTGTGGATGTTTCAAGCCCAACAAAAAACACTTATGAACCTCGAAGATTATTAAAATCTCATCAAGTACATCATGACAAACATTAAACACTATACAATGAATCAATCATTGATCCATTATCTTTTTATCATATCCATCAAATGATAAATAATATATATTCAACAAACAAAATACTCTAAACACGGAACAATAATTAACTAGTGCATAATCCTTAATATTTCTTAGTATATCCTAAAGTACTTATAATGATAGTATACACTTGTTGCCATGGAATATGCCCCTAGGTGGTAATGATATCTATAAAATAAATAGTGATAGCATTGAGGTGTGACTTATTTAGGAGAATTAATCTTTAGATATACAATGAATATTGCCATGTACACTTGATCGTGAATTATAAGGGACCCGTAGCTAAACATCATTTGTTTAAATTGCGTGCTAAAGTCGGTGTTACTTTTGTTTCACTCTTGGAATTATTATTTTATTATAGGATTATCACGTTATGATTTTGATATATCTTAACAAAAAATCTGAAGTTATCTATCAAAAATGTTCTATTAATGAGTTAAAAAAACTCATTGGAAATGGCATTTTCAACATAAATTTTGAAATAAATATTTTATAAAATTTAAAATTGGTTAATATTTTGGTATGTATATTTTAAAATGATTATTTATAATTTTATTTATAAATTATATATAAATTAGATGGTTTGCAATATTGAATAGTGAAAATGTTTTATTTAATAAGAATATTTAGTTTCAACCATTTACTTCTTCTTTTCTTTTATCTACACGATTTTGTCAATTATTTTTATTATAAATTTGGTTAGACTTTCTTTCTTAAAATGTTGATTCACAATTTTTCATATTTAAATTGGGTGTTTTTTTAATTTGGAAGTACTTCACAATGTAAGAGAAAGCGTTATTTAGTTTTTACTTTCTTTTTTTTACAATTTTTTATCTCTTTATTTGTTTATTTGTGGTGGAGAAACGAGCGTTAGAGTGTTAACGATATGCTTGTGACGATCAACGAGTTGGCTTAGTTGGTTTGGACGTTCGAGATGAAGGATCGGAAAGCAGCAAAAAAATCTTGAACATGGAATACATAGAGACTGGACTAAAGGTGAAGTTTGGTTATCACAATGAGTGCATAAAAATTCGGTATGAATTTAACGTGAAACCAGTAAAATCCTTTTAGAATTTGTCTTCAAATTTATGTCCAAGAAATGGAGAAGAAAAAAATTATATGTCTCATGTATGGTACGCTGGTAAAATGTATATAATATTACAACTAAAAATCAACTCACACATATTTATTTGTGGTGGAGAAACGAGCGTTGGACACCCCAAGCCTTACCTTACATTATTTATTTGTGGTGGAGAAACGAGCGTTGGACACCCCAAGCCTTACCTTACATTATTAATGTTGCAAGGCTAGTTTCACAGCAATTTTAAAAGGACTGGCGACTCAGTTTTTTTTTGAGAAATGCACTCCTCTCTCACTCTTTTTATTATGTGGAACTACGTGCTCTAAGTTGTTAAATGATGAACCGACTTGTCAAATCACCCAAAGGCATTGATTTGAATATTTCAGCAACAAGTAGCTTGCATGTTTATAGGGCCACTAGCAATAAACTATAGTGAGAATGCCTACACATAGCTTTAAAAGACATTGAAGTTATGAGCTCATAAGTACAATTAGCTTAGTTTTAATTTCATGTTTATGGGACAAGGGCCATTTTTAACATAAGAATAATTTTAAATTACTTTTAATGAAAAAATCCATATAAATTAGTAAAATAAAACATCTTCACATAGAAAATGACATTTCAACATCATAAATAAGTCACATATGATTGAGTGGCACAACAATTTATGATTGAGTAGCACAACAATTTAGATTGAATAGTTGGAGTTGTATAATTCATATTCGATTTCACTTATAAATTACCATATGTTGATTCCATATTTATGTGGCCACTAGAATGAGAAAGCCTACACATAACTTTAAGAGGGTGAAGTTGTGATGTTATAAATACAATTAATTCCATATTTATGTGACCACTGGAATGAGAAATCCTATACATAACTTTAAGAGGGTGAAGTTGTGATGTTATAAATACAATTAACTCATATTCATGTTTGTAAGAATAGGTTCGTTATAAAAATAAAATTAATTTTAAACAATTTTTAGTGGGTATAATAACTTTAGTTGGCATTATTTGTTAGAAGGGTGTTATTTGTTAAATATTATCATTTTTAATTACATCAAATAACTTAATTATATTTAAAAATAAGTAATATTTGATAAGTAATTAAACATTAAGTACTTTTAAATCTTTGTCTTAATGATGACCAATGCTTGATTCAAACTAGAGCTCCATAGACAAAGTGCCATTAAGGGGGAAATCACATCCAATGTGCATTTTTCCACCCAACCAATGGAATCACCTAAAACTAGGTGTTTCCCCTTGAGCAAGAGCATACAATCAATGAAAGTGACTGATAAATCAAGTATTCAACAAAATCATCCATTCTACCCCAACATAGCTGATCAAGGGTAAGAATTTCAACTGATCAACCAAGTGTGGTGGGGAGACCTTTGGATTTACAATGCTCTTGTACCCCTTGGGGTTATGGTGTGTAGGAATGTACACTCTATCCCTAATGAATACCTCCAGTTGGTCAAGTACCACCTCTACTTATGGAGTTCTTCAACAAGGAATATACTATTCCACTCTAGATCCTAATGAATACCCCTTGTTGGTCAGGTACCACCTTCAGTTGTGGAGTCTCAAGGGCCAAAAAATCATTGGTCAAGTACACCCTAGCTTCATGCATCCACATGACTACTATTGGAGCAGTTATTAGATTTCTCTAAGCAATTCACAATTCACCCTTGATTCTCTTTCTCAGGGTAGGCATTTTAAATAATCCACAAACATTACTACAGGGAAAACATCTTCTAGTAGAGATTTTTAGCGTTACAAGATTGAGAAAAATTATCAAAAAACCCTCTACTAAAACCTTCATAATTGCTAGCATGGATTTTAATGGATTTTCACTATAACCAAAAAATTCGAGCAAGAAAAGGTTCTAACAAAGGATTTTTTTGTCAATGTGCTTAAAACATTAAGGTGCACTAGTGCGCAATTATTTAATTCACATTGTTGCACAACTATTTAATATGCCCCAATGTTCCAAGATCAAAATGGAGCATTGTTAGCAAATAAATTTCACCTATGGATAAGCAAGACCTCCCTTGGATATTCCCTTGATCCAAAATAGACATTGGGATAGATCACTACATAATTTTCCCTAGATCTACTAGTTTTGTTCCTATTCAAGAAAGAAGATAGAATGGCATACCTTGGAATCGATGGTTGTCCTTACATATCTTGACCGACGCAACTTCGAAGATCCAACTCCAAGTAACCTGCCTCATGCACATAAGTGACAACAGATGCCAATTTTCAAACCTTCTTAAGCATTAGGAAATCACATATCTAGTCTAATCTAATCCAGGAAAGATCAAATCTAACATAAGAAAGTATTAATCACTAAATACATAAGCATTGAAAGGGGAAAACCACATAGATCTATATATAAATCAAGTAAAGGGTGAATACATCAACATAGTCATACCTTGAGTCATGATACATTCCTCCTCGAATCCTTGCTCTTGCTCCTCCTTCTCCCTCACATAAGCAAGGATAACCTAGTATGAAGACTGATTTCTTGTGGAAGAGCTCCTCTAAATATATTGCAGCATGTACCTATAAATGATTCTCTCGCCTCTTTCCCATGTAATTCCTTCCTTATATAGATTAGTGGAGGAGGCTAGGAGAGGCTTTCAGATCTCTATAACTTAGTGAAAATCGACAAGATTGAGATTTCCCAAGCTCATATCACAAGAGAAACAACTCATCCAGCACTAATCTCCTCGGAAATCATGAAAACTAGAAGGAAACGAGGGAAGTCGTAGGTTGTCAGCTATGTAGATAGTGATCGGTTGCACTCTGTCAAGCAGTTCAGGAACAACCATCCTCAAAAATAGGGGAAATACAGGGTAGAATAACGTGTCTTGACATTGAAGTATCAATGGGTCCTCCATGAGTCCTTGGGGTGGAAAATAAGGTTGTAACAAATTCCCCCTAATGTGTGAGGTTAGAAGAGGAAATGATGGTCGAAACACATTACGATAATGGTCACCAACATGAGGTAGTGTAAGGAGGGAGCTAATAGATCAAGAACCCAAGGAGTACCTGCAACGAAACATCAAGTATATATAGATCATCCCAGAAGTAGGCATATCCATGCTCGAAAGAGAAACAAAGTATGGTTGTCAATGCAATACACCATGGATCCACGAAGTCAAAATGCAAGACTATGGCCATAAAAAATTACACAATGATTGATGTCATCAAAGAGATCGTAGCCATGAGAAATTACACTATGGATCTATGTCACAATGTATATTAAGAAGACATCGAGCACCAATGAAAGTGCCCCTATAGTATTCAAAGTACTCATATAATAGTTATATACTCCATCGCAACATCGGAGGGATAGTATAAAGGAGTGATGTGGCCCCAAACCCAAGATATTTGTCCCAAACCTTGATGGTATGATTCTACAACACACAAATAGATGAGTTGATGTCAAGCATGGTATAAATCATCTAATTATCGTCCATTGAGGTATACCATTAACAGAAATGAGGAGACCTACCAATGATGAAAATGGACCCCAAGGTACCTAGTACAATATAGAGAGTGTGAATAGAGGATCCGATGTTGAACACTCATAGAATCGATCAATCATGATTCAATGATGTAAACTCACTATTGATCTTGAGGAATCCTACCACTAAGGACTGCAAATTCCAAGGTACTAGATGGTTTCTATATCCCTCTCCTAGATAACGTGCTGAAGTCGATAGGAAGAGATTTGTCAAAGGAGGGTTTAATGTATCCCTGTATCCTATCGACATGAAACATACTCTGAGAGATTATGTGAATAGAGAGAATCACCAAGTATAATTAACACAGGGATGGTATACTCAGATGATCAACAAGACTGCAAATGGTTGGCTCATGTTTAACTTCCCTTGAACATATAGCATGACATAATGATGGCTTGGTAACCAGACTCAGGAGCACCACTGATATAATGCAACAATGCATGAGGCATTTAAGCACTCTCCATAATGGATGAAAGAGTAACCATCTAGAGGAGTATATGTGACTCATATTGATGGTATACGAATCCTAGGTAATCTATAACCCAACTATAAAACAATGAAGCAAACATGTACCATGCTCAAGGGTGACATGACTAATGCTACCACTTTTATAAATACATATCGATGGTAAAAAAAAAACCTCACTCCTTTTTTTTGGAGTGTCTCCTTCATGATTTATTGAGTGTGAAAGAGAGATAAAAGTGTGATCAATAGTGTTTTTTTTCGTTTAGTTTTTAGGAGCTTGAAAAAAGAGGTAAACGTATACTAGTGAGGTGTCTTTTTCATGGTTTAATGAGTACAAAAAAGAGTTAAATGTTAGTTTGTCATGTGTATTTTGCATTGTTTAATGAGCATGAAAAATAGTTAAAAGTGATCTTGTTTGGAGAGAATGAGTGGATTAACAACATGCTTCTATGTTCCAAATGCATGGAACTAACCTAAGAAAAATGAATGAAAACGGGTACTAGCAAGTGAGGTCCAATCCTAGGAGAGGTTCTCTCCATGGGTATAGGGCACGTTTAGGGTCACAGAATGGAAGAAAGAAAATGCAAGTGGTGATAGGTCAAGTGTGACTGCAATCACGATAAGCGAGATCAAGGTAAACAATAGTGCAATAGTAGGCACTAAGACAGGAGAAACAAATGCACATGTGATTGTAAAGTAACATAAAATAACAGGAGCCCAAAGGGGTTGGATCTAATAGTGGAAAGGGAGGATCTTTTTACCATTGGGAAAGGTTAAATTCCCATGAGGTCCTACCCTAGAGCCATGGGTGCACCTTGAGGTAGTGTTTGAATATGTGGTTGCACCAAGATATATTATATTAAATGGTATAGTGGCATGTGCACACATAAGTGGATCAAATCCCACCCCCATGTGCACATATTAAATGCTCCTTTATTTGAACTACTATAGTGTATATATGTTATATGTCGAACAAATCAATGAGTAATTGGATGAGAATAAAACATATGTTAGATCACAAAGTTGTTAGAAATGCTTATAATTCTACTAAGGACGGAATTGACCAAGGAGATTTATGGCCACTCACAAAAGTTTATGTTAGAAATGTGGTGGTAGAAACAAAAAAATCATTGTGAAATATGTGGCAAGACACAATTGTTCTTTCAAGGGGTGATTAATAGTGATTGTAAATGGAAAGTTTGCTTGATATGTGGAAACACATAGTTTTTTGTGCAAGAGACGATGGTTAGTGCAATGATACGTAGAAACCTTGTTCAATTTGTGGAAAAACATGGTGTGAAACAATGATGAACCGATGAGTTGAGCATGACAAACTAAATGCATTTTGTGCATGTAAAATTGATAGAATGACATTCCTTCTTGTTTAAAATTTTGATGTAATATTAAAATCCTTAGTAATCATATCTAATTTTTGAATGAACAAATTAAAATCAAGTATTAACTACTTTGCAACTATCCATTGCTATTATTTTCCTTTTCTCATGAGATCAAGAAAAACATATAAATTGTTCGAAAACACAGGTATTCCAACAGAGGATGAACACCTTTAGTAACCACTCACACAACCATATCAAAGATCAACACACTGATGTTTTGACGTGGTAAAACCCCTATGGGGAAACATCCACAACCCCAACCAATGCGACTGCTTGGAGAAATTTATTAATGCAAGACAAAAATATTACAGAAATATTTTACAAGAGAGTTTCTCACAATCGATCATCGACAAATGATCCTCCATGCTATTTAAATAAATATCATGGACCAATCGGGTGTTAATCCATGGATCAATGTAGCCATAAAGAACGAGGAGAATATGAACCGTAGGATCACTCTATGTTGGGAACATATCATGACCATAGGATTTCCTAACTACAAATGCATACTAATGCATATTAAAGAAACACACATTAAAATAGTAAAGGCATGGTTATTGATCATACCTTTAACTTCAATCATATGTGATTGAAACTCAACTTGCTTGTTGTCCAGGGATGCATAAATTCTTGGTACTCTTCTGCCCTTGTCCTCCACTGTTTCATCTTGTTGAACATTGTGAATAGATATCACCTTGTCCTTTCTGTGAGGAAAATATATATACCCGTGATCTCCTTTGCAACCCCAACATTCCATAGGTGCCGGCCTTGGTCTTTGCCCACCTACTTCAAACATCCTGGGCTCTCTCAAAATTAGTTTTCCTTGAGGGCTATTCCTGAAAAATGGTGGTTTGTTTCCCTTATGCCTCTACTCCCTCTTAAACTTCTTCTTGTATTCCCAAGCTTTTTGGAAAGTAGGCTTTTATTTTTATTGATCATATAAGAATTTTTCTCTCCTTGTAGTTTCTTCCATATTTTTAGGATCATCATACTGGATCTTGTCACTAATGGAAGATGGAAGCCCACTCAGATACCTTTGAATATCAACTGTCTCATCCTTGATGAAGGGGACATACTTCAGCAACTCCAAGAATATTCTTTCTTACTCATCAATGGACATACTTCCCAACTTGAGTTCAAAGAACTCTTTCATTTTCTTGTCATAATACCTCTTAGTTAAGTACTTCTTTTCAAAATGTCTCTTGAATTCCCTCCATGTAACATTATTCTCTCTGACGTGTTGTACTTGCACAAGATGATCCCACCATATGGATGCATTTCCTTTAAGTCGGTAGATGTCAATTCTTCCCTCTACATGAGAATAATAGTTCTGTAGTTGGAAATATTTCATCATGCCCAGCAGCCATGCCTCAGCATCTTCATCTTTCTTGTGCTCTCCATCAAAAGTAGGAGGCTTGATTTTATTCATTTCACCCTTCAATTCATCCACTTCAGATCTCCTATTCTTTCTGGAAGGAGATGGACTTGAATTGTTGTGTGGCCTCCTTTTGGAATGCCTTCGGGAGTGCTGGCAATGTCTTCTACCACTTCTTCCTCTTCTTTCCTCATCAAGGGTCCCGTGAATCTTTGATTTGTTGGAGCCACTCTCCTTATCCAATTTCTTTTTGATTCTTTCCAGGCTTTGCATCAGCTTCATATTGAAGTCTCCTTGTTTCTCCTTGGATCTCATAAGCCTTTTGGTGTCTTCCTATTGCATTTGGAAATATTTTTGCAAATTCTTAATGATTTTCATCATGTTCACTTCCTTATCTATTTCTTCTCCATGCCCATTGGAATTTGTTCCTTCAATTCCAAAATGGACATCCATTCCTCTAACTTCATCCTTTGAACTGTAAGCATCATGTGCCTCCTCCATTTCTCTATACTATGCGAAAACTCAGTTCAGCTCTTTCAATTGTTAACTCTGCAAAAATGTGCAGTCAATCGAATTTTTTTTAGGCTATCAGTCTTTAATAATTTTCCATAGGAACTTAAACAATCTGATTCAACAAAAAGAATATCATAATCCATTTTCAGTGTGTCTGCGTCGATCAAGAATCCCCATGATTCTATCTCTAAGCCTCATTCTATTCTGCAACAATTCACCATTCGGCACTAGCCTCTTTTCTTCATTCCTTAACTCTCATGTGACCACCGCTGGAAACAAGTGTTAACCCAACAGGTGCCTACTCCGTGCTTCGGATATTTCCAAAGTCTTCAATACCACAAGCCTCCAAAGTGACAACTCTCTGGAGTGACAGATCTTCTGACATGTGTCCACAACTGTCAATGTTCACGATGACCCTGACGCTTCAAACTTCGAAATTTCTCAACCCACATGACTCCACTTTTCCTGAAGTAGATATCCTCCACAGGTTCCATGTGGCACACATTCCATGTGTCTGCATCATTCTTGGTGACATCAGAAGGCCACGTAACTTAGGGACTTTGAAATATTTTTCCTTAGCACATCCTGTTTCTCTTGAATGTTGAATTCTGAATGGTTGTGAGATCCACAACTCACAACCACTTATGCGCAGATCTGATAGCTGAGATCCACTTTTCACCACATGCATTACCTTCTTCTCTTGGCTTGATATAACGGTAATGATTCTCCCCAGATCTATGGTGTAGATCCCCTTCGGGACTTTGGAAATTTGGGCTTCAACCCCTCTTTTGTTTCTTAACACATAACTTCGCCGAAGTTGCGAAGTCTGAAGGAATTCTAGGTTAACCCTCATGCATCTATTTCTAGATCTGGTGGCTAGAAAACGTTGGTCTTTCTCCTGCACAAATCTTATGACCCAACTTCAAACCTTGCGGTTCCAAACCCATGGTTATCGTAGTCTCTTTTATCTTCCACCATTCCATAAACTGTTATACCTCCTGAGCTTCATAACATGGCCAAGTTATTCTCTTGGCACCCAGGGATTCTCTGAATCTTGAATTTTTTCATTTTCGACAACAATTCACTCTAAAATCTTGTCTCGCTAACCACTAACATGGCCCATCTAGGCTCAATGTTGAAACCAGACTCTGATACCAATTTGTGACGTCCCCCCGCCCCCAACCTACCCCCGTCCTTAGACCCCGGGACAAGTAACGCTACCCAAGCAACCTTAACTTTTCCTTTACTTCTTTGATACCATTTTTGTGACATTCCCAGCCTTAAAGAACAGGCCAAGCCATCCCACTGAGTAACTTTGCAGAAATAATCACATATAAAACTTATCCATAAGGTTGAGATAACATCTGGTATTCACACATATAAATATATATCTATCTAATGCAATTAAACAAACATCGATACTCTACTCATACACCTGTTCATGCAGAATCCACATTAATACATACATGCAACATATATATACAGACATTACTCATTAATTATAATGGAAATACAAATACACAACATACAATGAACAAAGAATTGGTACTTATCTTTTAATATATGACCACCAATTGCGTGCAAACCTTCCATGAACCTCCCAACCTTATACCACGTTGCTCATCAATCTCAGCAATGGGTCACCCTCAAGCTGGGACTAAACTCCATCAGGAAAGGGAATTCTAGGCTTAGAAAGGACAACAAGGAAGTTGCACAGAACAACAGGAAGGATATTTTATCCCA
>CBVK0100211011.1:0-13234 GCA_900067695.1 Picea abies | reverse complement strand
TATTATACAAGCCAGTGATGAAACTAACATCCTCCTCAATGGTTTGATACCACAAATCGAAACCGATCGTGAATGCCCATCGACATGATCCCAACGACGGGTCAATTGTTGTATCAACAGATATTTCCCCCAAATGGATGTACCCTCATACAATTTGAGGAGGTAAACATCCCTCAAAATGGAATGTTTATGTGATGTAATACATTGAATGAACCTCTCACTCTCCCTCTCTAAGGCCTCCCACTCATGTATAAAGGTGTACATTTCAACCCATTGTTGTTCGTCCTTGTCATCCTCTCGTCATCATCATATCGGATTCACATACAAATATTTGTAGGTACATATATATAGATAAAACTAATTGAAATTATAAAACACACACATATATATAAATAACTTGCATTTATCAAAAACTAAAATTAATTTATGTTTGCAAAAAAATGTTGAAAAGTAATTGGTGCACATAAAATAGTCACTACACACTGCCATCGGTTCTTTATATCAGACAAACAACATCACCATGTGGGGTTGTTTCTATCAAGCACTGATGCTCCACATTTTTTTCGCACCGCCATGTATTTTAATGGTGCATCCTATAAGACATATCGCGCTGCTAAATTGTGAAATATTCGGCCCATTGTCACTCTCATTACAACATCGATTCATTTGTTGGACTTAGGGCACCGCTAGGTTAGATTTTTTAATGCAAATTAAGTAGTGTAATGTGTTATTGGAGCACTAACATTTTGTTTAGTGGTGCATTGTGTTGTATAGAGCACCAATAATGGGGCATCCAATGAGATGTCTCATTGTACCAAGTTGTTCAATATTTATCCCGATGTGGTTCTTTTAACAACACCGATGCATTCTGTTAACATGGATGTTGATACAGGAGCATCTCTCCATGTCATCTAGCCAGCCAGCCAGTCGTGTCAAGTGCATGCATTCAAGGTTGAAGAGAGGCGCAACCCTCATCTTCTATTTTGTAATTGAATGTAATTAAATGTCTAGGTTGTTGAGCCATAGAGCCGTGCCTTTGCGCAGGTTGTAGATAAGAAGGCCTTTAATGTTTTGTAAGGCTGAGATCTAGATCCAGATGCTAGACTAGACAACCCATTCAATGTAATTGAATAGGGTAGGTAGATTGGATGGAAGAGCTCGAAGATCCTCCTCATGTAAAAGATGAATTGTATCTCTTAGAGTAGTTAGTTGGAGAAGAGAGTTAGTGTGTGATAGTCTGTGAGTAGAGAGCAGAAGAGAAGTAGCCGAGACCTTTTTACAGGCCGTGATTAGGAACACCTTGTAAATACAGGCGTTTGCCATATTTAATACAAAGAGCAGTTTTTCCTGCATTACCGTGTGTTAAATGAATTTTTGTGAGTGTTCTTATATGATGTAGATGTATACTGTAGGTTTGCATTTGCAGGAGTCTGTCTGATTTTAGGTGAAGGTATTTGAGGCTTCATACTAGGAGGGTGTGACAGAATGTTGCAGATTCTGATAGCCGTGCACAGAGGTTGCACTTCTAAATTCTGCAGGTTCAGACAAAGACGTGTTGCAGCACAAGAACTGAAATCAACAACTCATCGAAGACCTCAAGGTTGTTGAATACCTTGGAGGCAAGGTTGTGTATGAGAGACACAATTTGCAGACAGAATCTCTGAGGAGTTATGTGAAGCTCTTCCAGGTGGGCATTGAGAAGGTGCAAGGAGTGCACAGAGGAAGAACTCTGTTGTGAGTTCAGAGAGAACCAAAATCACTGAGGATTTTGAGAGCTCTGCCAAGTGGGCATTGAGCAGGTTCATAGGTGCACAGAAGAGGACAGAACCGTTGAACGTTATGTGAGAAGATACTCTTCCAGGAGGGAATTGAGACAGTGTGCAGACAGGCACAGGGAGAAGAGAACTCTTTGAGTTATGGAATTTAAAGGAAGAGTCCATTGAAGGATCTTCACAGGGTTGTTGAACACCCTGAAAGGCTCAGCAAGAAGTTGCTTGAGGAAGAGGGATAGCCAGAAGGGCATCCAATTATTCTCCATCTGTGGGAGAAGAAAGAATGATAAAATCCCTTAGGGGTCTAAGCATTTGAGAAGCTCAGGAGAGACAACACTTTGTGTGTGTGAAGACACTGCAGAGGTGCAGAAGTCAAAGAATCCCTTGGGGATTCAAGGATAATATTGGGAGGAGTAGTACTTTCAGTGCACAGAGCTATAGCTGCAAGGAATGCAGAGGTTGAAGAAATCTTTGGAGAGTTCAGAGTTCTCGAAGCTCAGGAGGAACAGCATCATGGAGAGCGCATGCAAGGCACAAAGCTGAGAGTTCATAGGAGGGGCCATAACCAAGGTCGAGGCCTTTGAGAACTGGAAATTCTTCCAAGTTTCGGGAGAAAGTGTAGAAGCACAAGAGGGAGCACAACAGCCATTGGATCGGTCAAAGAAATCTAGACCGTTGAAGATTTCACGTCCAGGAGAGAGTAGGAGGAGCGCACAAGAAGGGAGAGATCATGAGACGTCAGATCTAGATCGAAATACCCAACAGTCGTCAGATCGGTTGGGAGTTGCATGGGGGTTAAACCTTCGTGAATAGCAGAGGGAAAATTCCGACAAGAGGTGTGGCCATCGGGATATCGACACTCGGGATATCAGAGTTCTCGAGGTCGAGAAAGTTGGGACATTTCAAGTCTCGAAATAGCGAGACGGAAATATCTGAGCCGTCCATTTGTGGAGACATGTGGCGGGGATTGAGAAAACCGTCAGTATATAAGCTACCGGGGTTTTCAGTTGACAGAATATTTCTGTCATTGGAGCTTCGAAAACTCTGAAACAACGAGATTAGATCAAGGTCATCCATTAGTTGGGGACACGTGGTAGAGATCCAAATTATCGGGGAAAGTCCTGATAGAAAGTCAAATCGACGCATCGGAGTTCGGCGTTTCATGAGTCCTGAGGGCAAGACTTCCAGAGCATCAGAAGTCGTGAAATCCTGAGAGTTAATCAGGGTCGTTCATCTTGAGGGGGCGCATGTCGAGGATCTAAGATCTCGGGAAAAGTTCCAAAAGGGAAGACTCCATCGGAGTTTCGGGACTCGACAAATCGCAGGTCACAAGGACAAGGAATTGGGAAAATCCATGGGGGAAACCCCATAAGTGATCAGGACCATCCATCATAGGAGGACGCGTGGCAGCAATCGGAGTATTCAGGAGATTTCCTGAAAGAAAAAGTCGTCAATCGAGAAATCCCAAATCGGGATATCGGGAATCCCGTGGACATGAGGTTTATGAATTTTGGCATTGCGATGTCCAAAACCCCGATAGGAGATAAGACTGCGGTCACGGGGATAGTGGTCATATGGGCCAGGAGTTTAGCTAGGAGTGCTAATGCATAAAGCGCCGTATCGATGAATTGACTCATCGGATTTCGGGGATTCAAGGACACAAGAAACTCTTGACATTGGGGATCAAGAAACCCCGAAACCCAAAATTAAGATCGGGGAATTTCACGGTTGAGTGTAGAATACCGTGGGAAAAAGAGAAGGACCTGTGGATCTGGTTTTTAGCAGAGATTCCACTGTGGAATTGAGGGAGCCACTCTGGCTCAAAGTTAAAGTTTGAACGATCCTTAATACTGGGAGGTCAATGCAGAGGCCTTTGCTGAGGCAGAGGGTGTGGTCTTTGAATCAGTTTGGTATCAGAGCTAGAACTCTATTTGTATATTTCAAGCAAAGGGAGAAGGTAAGGGAAGCCAACGGAGGAAAGCACTAGGATACACATGTCAATTTGGTATCAGAACCTGATTCTTGTCTGTATATTTCAGGCAAGGGAGGCATAAGAGGTGAAAAGCACTCTGATACATGTCAGTTTGGTATCAAAGCGGGAACTTCACTTGTATATTTCAGGTGAAGGGAGAAGGTAAAGGAAGAAGATAGAGTACTGAAACTCTGTAAGGATTTGTTTGCAGGTAAGAAACAATCCTGAAGACAGTCAGCAGGACTGTAGGATGAAACTGGAAACACTCTTGGTGCAGAGTGACAACAACAGGTTTGCTAGGATAGAAGACAGGGACAACCACATGGCTACTGAAGGCCGTAGATTTGTTGGAAGAAGGGACCTAGACCTAATGAGTGACATAGAATGGGATGAAGAACTCGCTGAGATGAACCTGAGACTGGATGAAATTGCAATTGAGATGCGGTAGGATAAGAGGTCAAGATGGATGCGTGAATGGCCCATGAAGAAGGAAAAAGAAAAATGGCCAGTCAAGGATTTGATGGTCAAAAGGCAGCGCAGGCTATTAAAACGGTGGTTGAGGTATGCTGAAAACCTCGACGGACCTGAAGAAATGGTTCAGATGTATGAGCCAGAGACTGGGAGAGGTCTCAATGATGAGGAGAATGAAATGGGATCAGCTGAAGACCTCAAGCACTACCAAGAGGGCAGAGAGGAAATTCCCAATTGCCAGGTGGGCAACGAGTTGAGATCACTGCGGGATCTTAGAGACTGTCAGGAGGACAGCCAAGGAATTTCACATTGCCAGCTGGGCAATGATATGAGGTCGTTGTGGGATCTCACAGACTGCCAGGAGGGTAGCGAAAGGTTTCTTGTTTGCCAGGTGGGCATGAAAACAGAGATGGAATTAGTTGATTCCATGGACTGCCAGGAGGGTAGCAAAGACATCCCATATTGCCAGGTGGTCAGGGATGAGCAAATGAGTTGGAATCAACCAGAAGAGCTGACAGAGAAGGTGATCTCATAGATGAGTTTGGATCAGCGTGTGTAGCTGACAAAGGAGGATTTGAGAAGCCTTATGATGATTGGGGGAATACAGATATTCCTACCACTTTCTCAGGAGGAGGCAGAAATATGTGTTGCAGGTGCAACAACAACAGAAGGACAACCAGTTGAGACTGTCAAAGAAAGATTGGAGAAGATATCTGAAGCTGCCCAAGAAGGAAAAGAGAATGAGCATTCTGAGGAATGGCTCAATGATTTCGGCCAGGGAGCTAAAAAGAAAGAAGCTACAACACTGAAGCTAGCAGCAAAGGAAGCCAAAGAGCAGGCAAGCAGATTTACCACTCCATGGGAGAGGGAGCTAGAGATGTTGGAGGATTGGCTGAACAATCCAGAGCTAGCAAGAGAACTGGCAGAAGTTGACCTGTCAGAGAAGGTGATTGAATAGAAAGTCAGTCAGGAAGAGACTGCAGAGCTGAAGTCTGCAGCAAAGTGGCAACTTGAGGCCACAGATGAAGATGAAGAAGGAGGCGTGGGAGATCACAGTGATTTTCCCATGTGCCAAAAAACATTACAGCTGAGGAGACTGCAAGAACAGGGCCATCCATTGGAGCAGCTGGATGTAGTGATCGAGGAGATCAGAAGGCTAATGTTGAGGTCAGGAGAAACTGCCAGCAAGGAACAACTAAGCAGAAAGGGAGAAGCAGTAGTAGCAGCAGCCTGGAAGCAGCAGCAGCAGCAGGGAAATGGAGTGGATGAACAGCTCCAGAGGATGATTTGGGATCCAGGAGTATTTCAACATCAGAGATGGGAAGCTCATGATAAGGAGCTCCTGAATTTTGCAGCTGAGGAGTATGATGCAGGAGCATCTCTCCACGTTATTGAGCCAGCCAGTCAGCCGTGTCAAGCACATGCATTCAAGGTTGAAGAGAGGCTCAACCCTCATCTTCTATTTTGTAATTGAATGTAATTAAATCTCTAGGTTGTTGAGCCATAGAGTTGTGCATTTGCTCAGGTTGTAGATAAGAAGGCCTTTAATGTTTTGTAAGGCTGAGATCTAGATCCAGATGCTGGACTAGACAACCCATTCAATGTAATTAAATAGGGTAGGTAGATTGGAGGGAAGAGCTCGAAGAGCCTCCTCATGTAAAAGATGAATTGTATCTCTTAGAGTAGTTAGTTGGAGAAGAGAGTTAGTGTGTGATAGTCTGCGAGTAGAGAGCAGAAGAGAAGGAGCTGAGACCTTGTTACAGGCTGTGCTCAGGAACACCTTGTAAATACAGGCATTTTCCATATTTAATACAAAGAGCAGTTTTTCCTGCATTATTGTGTGTTAAATGAATGTCTATGAGTGTTCTTATATGTTGTAGATGTATACTATAGGTTTGCATTTGTAGGAGTGTGTCTGATTTCAGGTGAAGGTCTTTCAGGCTTCATACCAGGAGGGTGTCACAGAATGTTGCGGGTTCTGATAGCCGTGCATAGAGGTTGCACTTCTGAATTCTACGGGTTCAGAAAAAGACGTGTTGTGGCACAAGAACTGAAATCAACAACTCAGCGAATACCTCAAGGTTGTTGAATACCTTAGAGGCGAGGTTGTGTATGAGAGACATAGTTTGCAGACATAATCTCTGAGGAGTTCTGTGAAGCTCTGCCAAGTGGGCATTGAGCAGGTGCAAGGAGTGCACAGAGGAAGAACTCTGCTGTGAGTTCAAAGAGAACCAGAATCACTGAGGATTATGAGAGCTCTGCCAAGTGGGCATTGAGCAAGTGCATAGGTGCACAGAAGAGGACAGAACTGCTAAACGTTCTGTGAGAAGAGACTCTTCCAGGAGGGCATTGAGACAGTGTGCAGACAGGCACAGGGAGAAGAGAACTCTTTGAGTTCTGGAATTTAAAGGAAGAGTCCACTAAAGGATCTTCATAGGGTTGTTGAACACCCTGAAAGGCTTAGCAAGAAGTTGCTTGATGCAGAGGGATAGCCAGGAGGGCATCCAAGTATTCTCCATCTGTGGGAGAAGAAAGAAGGATAAAATCCCTTAGGGCTCTAAGCGTTTGAGAAGCTCAGGAGAGACAACACTTTGTGTGCATGAAGACTCTGCAGAGGCGCAAAAGTCAAAGAATCCCTTGGGGATTCAAGGATAAGCTCGGGAGGAGTAGTGCTTTCAGTGCACGGAGCTATAGATGCAAGGAACGCAAAGGTCGAAGAACTCTTTGGAGAGTTCAGAGTTCTCCAAGCTCAAGAGGAACAACATCGTGGAGAGAACAGGCGAGGCTTAAAGCCGAGAGCTCATAGGAGGGGCCATAACCAAGGTCGAGGCCTTTGAGAACTGGAAATTCTTCCAAGTTCCGGGAGAAAGTGCAGAAGCTCAAGAGGGAGCATAGCAGCCGTTGGATTGGCCAAAGAAATCTGGACCGTTGAAGATTTCACGTCTAGGAGAGAGTAGGAGGAGTTCACAAGAAGGGGGAGATCGTGATTCGTCAGATCTAGATCGAAATACTCGACAACCCTCAAATTAGTTGGGATTTGCACAGGGGTTAAACCTTCATGAACAACAGAGGGAAAATCCCAACAAGAGGCATGGCCATCAGGATATCAAAGTTCTCGAGGTCAAGAAAGTCAGGACATTTCAAGTCTCGAAATAGCGAGAGGGAAAGATCTGAGCCGTCCGTTTGTGGAGACATGTGGCGGGGATCAAGTGAACCGTCAGTATATTGGCTACTGGGGTTTTGAGTCGACAGAAGATTTCTATCATCGGAGCTTCAAAAACTTCGAAACAACGAGATTGGATCAGGGCCATCCATTAGTTGGGGACACATGGCGGAGATCTAGATTATTAGGGAAAGTCTCGATAGAAAGTCAAATTGGTGCATCGGAGTTCGACGTTTCATGAGTCCTGAGGGCAAGACTTCCGGAGCATCAGAAGTTGCGAAATCTTGAGATTTAATCAAGGTCATCCATCTTGAGGGGACGCGTGTCGAGGATCTAAGATCTTGGGAAAAGTCCTGAAAGGGAAGACTCCATTGGAGTTTCGGGACTCGGCAAATCACGGGTCATGAGCACAAGGAATCGGGAAAATCCATGGGGGAAACCCCGTAAGTGATCAGGACCATCCATCATAGGAGGATGTGTGGCAGCAATCAGAGCATTTGGGATATTTCCTGAAAGAAAAAGTCGTCAATCGGGAAATCGCAAATCGGGATATTGGGAATCCCGTGGACACAAGGTTTATGCATTTCGGCATTGCGATGTCTGAAACCCCGATAGGAGATAAGACTGCGGTCATGGGGATAGTGGTCATATGGGCCAGGATTTTAGCCAAAAGGGCTAACACGTAAAGTGTCGTATCGACGAATTGGCTCATCGGAGTTCGGGGATTCAAGGGGACAAGAAACTCTTGACATTGGGGATCAAGAAACCCCAAAACCCGAAATTAAGATCGGGGAAGTTCACGGTTGAGTGCAGAAGACCGTGGGGAAAAGAGAAGGACCTGTGGATCGGGTTTTTAGCAGAGATTCCACTGTGGAATCGAGGGAGCCACTATGGCTCAAAGTTAAAGTTTGAACAATCCTTAAGACCGGGAGGTCAGCACAGAGGCCTTTTCTGAGGCAGAGGGTGCGGTCTTTGCATCAGATGCACCGCTATGATAAATTTTATGGGTTGTAAACTTAGTGGTGCATTTTTTTAAATGGAATGCACTAGTGCTCCAATGTTCGTAGAGCACCGCCGTTTTGTTAAGCAATGTGTTGTATTTTATAAGGCACTGGTAATGGGGCATTATAAAAGATGCACCACTATGTTTATTTTTTTAAATTTATCATGGTTCCCTTCTTTGAATGACACTGATTCCTACAGTTAGAGTTTACGCACCATTGGAAGCGCTTACTATGGACTTAGGGGCACCACTAGGTTAAATTTTTTTATTCCAAATTAAACCATGTGATGTGTTAATATGAACATATTGGTGCTACCTTGTTATCAGAGCACCAACATTTTCTTAGAAGTGTGTTTTGTTGTATAGGTCACTAGTAACAGGGCGTCCAATGAGATGTCCTTCTATGCCAAATCGTTCAATATTTGTCCTAGTGCATTTCTTTTAACAACACTCATGCATTTGGTTAACATGGATGCATGACTATGCTAAATTTGATGAGAGGTAAACTTAGCAGTGCACTTTGTTAAATGGAACACAATGGTGTTCCATTGTTCCCAATAATCGACATGTTGTTTAGTGATGTGTTGTTTTTTATAACACATAAATAATGAGTCATAATAAAAGACACATCACTATGTTTATTTGTTAAAATTTATCACGATGGTGCCCTTATTTAAACGAAATCAATGTGTACTATTAGAGTTTATGCACCATTGGTGTTGCTTACTGTGCATTTGTGCACATGACGCATCGCTTAGGGGTGAGCTAAAGTGTTCAGGCACACCGCATTAAATTGGAAAAACGAATTCAAAAAATGGTCAAATTTCAAGACAAATTCAAATTTTAATTGAATGATAATGAAAATAGGAAGGTAATAAACAATTTATGACGCAGGATTTCACCCTCTGCCTTGGCAAAGGCCTCTACGTTGACCTCCCGGTCTTAAGGATCGTTCAAAATTTACCCTCGAGCTGGAGTGGCTACTTCGATTCTCCACTGGAATCTCTATTAAAATTGACCCATAGGTCTTTTCTGCTCCTCGCAGGCTCTAGGCCCAATCGTTGTTCCTTTCACGACAGGAAAAATGGAATTTCGGGCTTCGGAGTTTCGAAATCCCGATGTCACAACTTTTTCTTTCCGGTTTCCCGACCTCCGCATCTTCAACTGGATGTCCTTTCCACTTGACCAAGTATTCAAAGTATTCCCTTCGCCTAGTCTTCTTGCCGACCATTTTTTCCAGTATGCACTCCATTTGCGGCTTTTCTGCAACTGGCATCTTCTTTTTCCATTGAACCTCTGACTGTTCATGACTTGTTCCTGCTTCCTCATCTTTGTATGGGTACAAATCTGAGACATTGAATATCGGAGAAATTCTGATCCCATCGGGTAATTCAATATCATAAGCATTTGCCCCAAATTTCTTCAAGATCTTACATGGTCTGATCTTCTTCATCTTCAATTTATTATATGTTCCTCTTTGAAACCTTTCCTTTCTCAGATGTGCCAGAATCAAATCACCAACCTCAAACTGAATTTGTCTCCTGTGTTGATCTGCTCTTCGCTTATACTCCTGGATTGAATTCTGTAAATGCTCCTTCACCTAGCTGTGAATTTCCTTCATCGCCTCTGCAAAATCTTCTGCACTAGCACTCCTAGTCGCATTATGTTCTGAATCTCTCAATTCAGAAATTCCCCTTGGTTGTATGCCATAGACAATCTAAAACGGACTCTGCCCTATACTTATGTTGATTGAATCATTATAAGAAAACTCCGCCTGTGATAATATGTTGTTCCACTGGCTGTGGTGTTCTGTCACCAGGCTTCTCAACAAGTCTCCTAAACTCATGTTTACCACTTTTGTCTATCCATCTGTCTGAGGATGATAAGTTGAACTGAATGATAAATTTGTTCCTAGCTTCTTTCATAAGGTTCTCCAGAAGTGTCCCACGAACTTAATGTCTCGATCTGAAACTATGCTCCTTGGTAAGCCATGAAGTCGAATGACTTCTTTGGAAAACAGATTCGCAATGTGAGTTACGTCGTTGGTTTTCTGACATGGAATGAAGTGTGCCATTTTGGAAAATCTATCCACCACCAAAAAGATTGAGTCAAACCCTCTTTGTGTTCTTGGCAACCCCAATATGAAATCCATGTTGACTGCATCCCATGGCCTCTCAGGTATGGGAAATGGTTGATAAAATCCTGCATTCTGTTTCTTTCCTTTAGAATGCTGACAAATTCTGCCTTTATCTACAAATCTTTTGACGTCGGCTCACATTACTTTAAACAGTAATCCTTCTTGGATCATGTATTTTATCCATTGGCTTCTTTCTCTGAGAATTGGATTCTCAGTTGCTTCATACACCTTTTTAAAATCTGGATCATCCTTGTACATGTCTCTGAGGTCATCAAAACCCAATGTTTTGACTTTGAACTCCTGCAATAGCAAACACTTCCTGCTCAAAGCATCAACAACTTTGTTAGCAGTTCCAGAAATATGTTTAATCACAAAAGTGAATTTTTCATATATTCAACCCATTTAACATGTCTCTGATTCAACTTTTCTTGTTGAGTCACAAACTGCAGTGCATGATTGTCACTGTATAAGACAAACTCTTTGGGAATCAAGTAATGCCTTCATTTCTTCAATGCCTGGATGATAGCATAGAAATCCTTGTCATATGTGGAGTAATTCACCTTTGCTTCGTTCAACTTATTGTTGAAGTATGCTATTGTCATGTCCTCTTGACTCAGGACCGCCCCTATTGCAAATCCACTTGCATTGCAATTCACTTGAAATGTCTTTTTGAAATTTGGTAACACCAGAATTGGTTGCTCCGTGATCTTCCTCTTCAACAGATTAAAACTCTTCTCAGCCTCTTCTGTCTAGTGAAAAGACTTGTGTATTTTCTTCACTATATCCATCATCGATGCACTAATTCCACTGAAATTCCTGATGAACTTTTGGTAGAAACTAGCTAATCTGTGAAAACTCTTCACCTCGAATATACTCTTCGGTGATGGCCAATTTTTGATTACTTCCACCTTATCTGGATCCATCCTCAATTCATCTGCAGAAATAAAAAATCCCAAGTAAATGAGCTCTTTCTTCATGAATGAGGATTTCCTCATGTTTATCAGCAGCTTCTCTTGCTGTAATCTCTTCATCATAATAGCCAAGTTCTTCAGATGCTCTGTCTTTGTTTTACTGAAAATCAGTATGTCATCCAGATACACAATGAAAAATTTCCCGATGAATTACTTTAGGACTTCGTTCATCAACCTCATAAAGGTACTTAGTGAATTTGTTAAGCCAAATGGCATAACAAGCCATTCATACAACCCTTCGTTAGTCTTGAAGGATGTTTTCCATTCATCACCTTCCCTCATACGAATTTGGTGATATCCACTTTTCAAATCAATCTTCGAAAAATATTTTTCTCCACTTAAGAAATCCATCAAATCATCCATCCTTGGCAATGGAAATCTGTACCTAATGGTTATCTTGTTAACGCTCTTGAATCAGTACACATCCTCCAGCCTCTGTCTTTCTTTGGACTGAGTACTATTGGAACAACACATGGACTCAAGCTTTCTCTAACCAAACCTTTGTCCAATAGACCCTGGACTTGTCTTTTAACATTTTCATTCTCTTCTAGCGTCAGTCTGTACGTGGCTTTGTTTGTCAAACTATCTCCAGGTATGAGATCTATATGATGACTCAAACTTCTGATCGGTGGCAACGAACGAGGTAGTTTGTCCACTACTATGTCAGCAAACTCTTCCAACAGTTCCTGAACTTCTTCTGGTAAGTCATCCATTCTTGTGCTGGTCAATACAATTATCGGTTTCCTGACCATAATGAATTGTGGACCCTCCTTCTTCTTAACCTCTGTAATAAGTTCCTTCCCACTCATGAGAAGTACAGTTTTGCTTACTTCAGGTTTCACTTCCTTATCTTTGATTGGAAGCAACGTATGAGTTATCCCATTCTTTTCTAGAGTGTATGTGTTCATCCTCCCATCATGAATCACATTTATGTCATATTGCCACGGTCTATACAGCAATAAATGACAAACATCCATAGGGATAACATCACATAGTATCTTATCATTATACCCTCCTATCTTAAATTCAACTAAACATTGTTTAGTGACATCTACCTGATGTCCCTTTTGTAGCCATGAAACTCTATATGGACTTGGATGTTCAATCGTCCCCAGCTCTATTTTTTCTGCCATCTCCATTGAAACGAGATTATCTGTGCTACCACTGTCCACAATGACCTTGCATACCCTGTCCTTGGTCTTGCAAGCAGTCCAAAAAAGTCTGTTCCTTTGTATCAAACTCTCCACCTCCTTCTCTGGTGTTAAGAGAACTTTTCACATCATCAACGATCTTCTGCCTTCAGCATCCTCTGCCTCAACATCTCGCCTTTGTGCTTCGGCGATGTGAGTCTCTCCACCCTCCTTCTTTTTATCTGGACATTCATAAGATTTATGTCCATTCTTTCCACACGTGAAGCATTTTATCACTCCACCTCTTCCTCTTCCTCTACCTCTAGTATGAGGAAAAATATTGTTATCAGCATAATCTCCTCTTTGTTCAATATGCTTCCCTCTCTGTTCAGCATATTGTCCTCACTGTGAGTTTCCACCTCTTTCAGTTCGAGCCTGAGGTTTCCTCCAGTCCTCTTTGGGTTTCTGATTTTTATCTTGGGTAACTGATTTGCCTTTGGGCTGACTTCTACCTCAGCCTCTTTGACTCTGCTTTTGGCTCAGCTTCTCTTCTGCTTTTAGAGCCATCTGATAAGCATCTTCCACCGTTCGGATGGTTACCATGCTCATCTCATC
>CBVK0100211010.1:0-14311 GCA_900067695.1 Picea abies | reverse complement strand
AGGTACTCGTCTATCTGGATGGGGGGGAAATTGAAAGAAGCAAGCCAAGCAGTTTTTTGAGAACATTACCAGTAACTCTTATGATTTCCCTTGAACATGGCACTTTGTCTTTGCACACATTTTAATTTTTTGAACCTCTGCACTAAGCCAATCCTCTGATTTTCTTTTACTCCTTTGGGTCACCTAATGAAAGTCACAACATCCACTGCATCATCAAGTTTTGGTCCATGTCAAGTTTCTGCTATTGTGCCTCAGTGTTCAAGGGAAGTATCTGCTTCGAGAGTTAGACATCACAAATATCTTGTTTCAATACCTGTGTCAGTCCATGTTCATTTGATCTACCAATTACATCTCTGTGTCAGTTTCATGTCATTGATGGGGGATACATCAAGGCCCTCCTTCAACAAGTCTCTTCCTGTCGACTTCAACACATTATCTAGGAGCTAGACTTAGAAACCAGTTATTACCTTGGGACCTGCATGCCTCAATGGTAGGCCTCCTCGTGGGTTTACATCATTGACCTCTGATGGGATGAGCCATGGATGTTCGACTTTAGCTCATCTATTCACATTCGTTGGAATGTACTAGAGTACCTTGGGAATCATTGACATCAATGGTGATCTCCCTCGCGCTTGTTAACGGTTTACCTCATTGACTAGTAATCAAGTGGTTTCTTTCATGTTCGACATTATGACATCTACTCACATGGTTAGATTCATACTACATCGATATCGGTAAGAAGACACTGAGTTGATTTTTCACTCTTATGTATACTTTTCTCAGGTTGCGAAGGAGTTCTTTTAAACTATGACACATATACTATTTACATAGATCCACTTTGTATTGGTCGTGGATATGTCTTTTCATCTCATAGATCCACTGTGTATTCTTCGTGGCTACAATCAGTTCAGGTCATAGGATTATAGATCCACATTGTATCTTCAGTGGCTATACCTTTTGTCAATGTAATTATGGATCCACAATGTATTTTATGGTGGCCATACCTAAAAATCCTTTCTCACTCAAGCATGGGTATGCCTGCCTTGGGTTTGAAACATGTCATAATATTTGTTTGATGGTTGTGTGCAGCTTTTTCTGGTTTCTCTGCATCCATAACCTTGCTCGAAAAAGTCTACAAAGTACTTCAGTCATCATCGTCTTCTAACCTCGTACTTTGGGGGGAAATCTGTTACACCTCAAAATTACTCACTTAGATAGTGCCGCAAGTGTCATCATTACAAGTGTTGTAAGTGTCGCATCTTGTCCGCAAGTGTCACATCTTGACTATAAGTGTTGCAAGTGTCACAAACATCATACTGCCATCTTGCCTATGTCATGCCTCTAATGACATCATAAAGACACTTAAGACACCTCAAAGACTATTTTTGAAGAAGAGAGATCACATGACAGGGAGTACAAACCTTTTGCCACTGAAAGAACCACTAAAAAATGGATTTTGGAGAGGAGCACTCCCCTACCCACTGTCAGGGAGTGATGGTGCTCCCTAAGCCTCTTTGGGGGAGTGTTTGAGCACCCTGTGCACCCTTTTGTGGGAGCACTACCCTTTTCTGAGCAAGTTTTGGGTTTGTTGAGACAAATCAGGGAAGAATCCCTCAATTCCTGAAGGTGGTTGGATTCAAATAGATGGTCAAGGCATGATCTTAGAGAATATCCTCAACTGAAGGAGAGGAATCCTCAACTTATCCCAAAGATCTCATAAGTGGCTGGACCTCTCCAAGGTTATATAAGGAGGCCTTCTCATGGTGAAAGGGGATATGGAGATTGAGAATTACATCAAACTTATGATCTCATGAATGAGATGTCATCAAAGAAATCAGTGGAGATTACTTGATCAAATGGGTTGGACAAGGAAAACTGGAATAATTTGCTGCACCTTCATTCAAAGTGTTGTAAGTACTTTTACTTGTTCTCATTAATAATCAATGCTTTGCCTGTTTCTTTCAAACTTATGCTTGTTCCATATGAGTTTGCCTGCAGTAGATGGATCTATATTTGAGCTAATCTCAGTAGCGTAGGAAGTCCATTGTATCTTTGTTTGTCCTACAGGACCTATCAGGGAGCTCAGGATTGAAGCTCAGCCAAGACTTTGCAAGGACAAATGTCACTAATAAGGTACATATCTTTCTCCTTCTCTTTTATTTATTAGCTTGATTAGATCTAAAAGGAAGTCAGTGTCCATGTTAAGCACTTTTCTGTCTTGGCCTTAGGATTCTAGAGACCAAGAGGGAATCCACTTGTCCTCAGGGGGATTCACCTACAAAAGAAATTGGTGACTCCCGTGTCAACCCATGTTCATTTGATCTACCAATTACATCTCTATGTGAGTTTCATGTCGTTGATGGGGGATACATCAAGGCCCTCCTTCGATGAGTCTCTTCATGTCGACTTCAGCACATTATCCAGGAGCTAGACTTAGACACCAGTTAGTACCTTGGGACCTGCATGCCTCAATGGCAGGCCTCCTTGTGTTCGACAGTGGGTTTAGATCATTGACCTCTAATTGGATGATTCCATGGACGTTCGACTTCACCTCATCTATTCACATTCGTTGGAATGTACTAGAGTACATTGGGAATGATTGACATCAATGGTGATCTCCCTCGCGCTTGTTAACGATTTACCTCATTGACTGGTAATCAAGTGGTTTCTGCCATGTTCGACATCAAGACATCTATTCACATGGTTAGATTCGTACTACATCGGGGTCGGTAAGAAGACCCTAGGTTGAGTTTTCACTCTTATGCATACTTTTCCCAGGTTGCGAAGGAGGTCTTTTGAACTATGACACATATACTGTTACATAGATCCACTTTGTATTGGTTGTGGCTATGTCTTGTCATCTCGTAGATCCACTGTGTATTATTCGTGGCTACGATCAGTTCAGGTCTTAGGAGTATAGATCCACATTGTATCTTCAATGGCTATACTTTTTGTTAACGTAATTATGGATCTGCAGTGTATTTTATGGCAGCCATACCTAAAAATCCTTTATCACTCAAGCATAGGTATGCCTGCCTTGGGTTTGAAACATGTCATAATATTTGTTTGATGGTTGTGTGCATCTTTTTCTGGTTTCTCTGCATCCATACCCTTTCTTGAAAAAGTCTACAAAGTACTTTAGTCATCATCGTCTTCTAATCTCGTACTTTGGGGGGAAATCTGTTACACCTCAAAATTATTCACTTCGATAGAGCTGCAAGTGTGGTCATTACAAGTGTTGTAAGTGTCGCATTTTGCCTGCAAGTGTCGCATCTTGACTATAAGTGTTGCAAATGTCACAAACATCATACTGCCATCTTGCCTATGTCGTGCCTCTAACGACATCATAAATACACTTAAGACACCACAAAGACTAGTTTTGAAGAAGAAAGATCACTTGACAGGGAGTACAAACCTTTTTCCACTGAAAGAGCCACTAAAAATGGATTTTGGAGAGGAGCGCTCCCCTACCCACTGTGAGGGAGTGTTGGCGCTCCCTGAGCCTCTTTGGAGGAGTGTTTGAGTGCCCTGTGAACCCTTTTGGGGGAGTACTACCCTTTTCTGAGCAAGTTTTGTGTTTGCTGAGACAAATCAGGGAAGAATACCTCAATTTCTGAAGGTGGTTGGATTTGAATAGATGGTCAAGGCATGATATTAGAGAAGATCATCAACTTAAGGAGAGGAATCCTCAACTTATCCCAAAGATCTCTCAAGTGGTTGGACCTCTCCAAGGTTATATAAGGAGGCCTTCTCATGGTGAAAGGGGATATGGAGATTGAGAATTATATCAAACTTATGATCTCATGAGTGAGATGTCATCAAAGCAATCAATGGAGATTAGTTGAGCAAAGGGGTTGGACAAGGAGAATTGGAAGAAGTTGCTGCACCTTCATTCAAAGGGCTGTAAGTACTTTTACTTGTTCTCATTAATAATCAATGATTGGCCTGTTTCTTTCAAACTTATGCTTCTTCCATATGAGTTTGTCTGCAGTAGATGGATCTATATTTGAGTTAATCTCAGTAGAGTAGGAATTCCATTGTATCTTTGTTTGTCCTACAGGACCTATCAGGGAGCTCAGGATCGAAGCTCAGCCAGGAATTTGCAAGGACAAACATCACTAATAAGGTACACATATTTCTCCTTCTCTTTCATTTATTAGATTGATTAGATATAAAAGGATGTCATTGTCCATGTTGATCACTTTTCTGTCTTGGCCTTAAGAGTCTAGAGACCAAGAGGGAATCCACTTATCTGCAGGGGGATTCACCTACAACAAAAATTGGCGACTCCCGTGTCAGTCCATTTTCATTTGATCTACCAATTACATCCCTGTGTCAATTTCGTGTCATTGATGGGGGATACATCAAGGCCCTCCTTCGACGAGTCTATTCCTATCGACTTCAACACATTATCCAGGAATTAGATTTAGAAACTAGTTAGTACCTTGGGACCTGCATGCCTCAATGGTAGGCCTCCTCATGTCCGACAGTGGGTTTGCATCATTAACCTATGATCGGATGATTCCATGGATGTTCAACTTCAGCTCATATATTCACATTCATCGGAATGTACTAGAGTACCTTGGGAATCATTGACATCAATGGTGATCTCCCTCGCACATGTTAACAGTTTACCTCATTGACCGATAATCAAGTGGTTTTTGCCATGTTCGACATGAGGACATCTATTCACATGGTTAGATTCATACTACAACAAGATCAGTAAGAAGACCTTGGGTTGATTTTTCACTCTTATGTATACTTTTCCTAGGTTGCAAAGGAGTTCTTTTGAACTATGACACATATATTGTTACATAGATCCACTTTGTTTTGGTCGTGGCTATGTCTGGTCATCTCGTAGATACAATGTGTATTCTTCATGGCTACGATTATTTCAGGTCATAGGAGTATAGATCCACATTGCATCTTCAGTGGCTATACCTTTTGTCAATGTAATTATGGATCCATAGTGTATTTTATGGCGGTCATACCTAAAATGTCTTTATCACTCAAGCATAGGTATGCCTGCCTTGGGTTTGAAACATGTCATAATATTTGTTTGATGGTTGTGTGAAAATTTTTCTGATTTCTCTGCGTCCATACCCCTGCTTGAAAAAGTCTACAAAGTACTTCAGTCATCATCATCTTCTAACCTCATACTTTGGGGGAAAATATGTTACACCTCAAAATTACTCACTTCGATAGTGCCACAAGTGTCGTCACTACAAGTGTTGTAAGTGTCGCATCTTGTCCGCAAGTGTCACATCTTGACTATAAGTGTTGCAAGTGTCATAAACATAATACTACCATCTTGCCTATTCCGTGCCTCTAATGACATCATAAAGACACTTAAGACACCTCAAAAACTAGTTTTGAAGAAGATAGATCACTTGATAGGGAGTACAAACCTTTTTCCACTGAAAGAACCACTAAAAAATGGATTTTGGAGAGAACCACTCCCCTACCCACTATCAGGTAGTGCTGGCGCTCCCTGAGCCTCTTTGGGGGAGTGTTTGAGAGCCCTGTGCACCCTTTTGGGGGAGCGCTACCCTTTTCTGAGAAAGTTTTGGGTTTGTTGAGACAAATCAGGGAAGAATCCCTCAATTCCTGAAGGTGGTTGGATTCGAATAGATGTTTAAGGCATGATATTAGGGAATATCCTCAACTGAAGGAGAGGAATACTCAACTTATCCCAAAGATCTCTCAAGTGGTTGGACCTCTCCAAGGTTATATAAGGAGGCCTTCTCATGGTGAAAGGGGATATGGAGATTGAGAATTACATAAAACTTATGATCTCATGAGTGAGATGTCATCAAAGAAATCAATGGAGATTACTTGAGCAAAGGGGTTGGACAAGGAGAACTGGAAGAAGTTGTTGCACCTTCATTCAAAGGGTTGTAAGTACTTTTACTTGTTCTCATTAATAATCAATGCTTGGTCTGTTTCTTTCAAACTTATGTTTGTTCCACATGAGTTTGTCTGCAGTAGATGGATCTATATTTGAGCTAATCTCAGTAGAGTAGGAAGTGCATTGTATCTTTGTTTGTCCTACAGGACCTATCAGGGAGCTCAGGATCGAAGCTCAACCATGACTTTGCAAGGACAAATGTCGCTAATAAGGTACATATATTTCTCCTTCTCTTTCATTTATTAGCTTGATTATATCTAAAAGGAAGTCAGTGTCCACGTTAAGCACTTTTCTGTCTTGGCCTTAGGAGTCTAGAGACCAAGAGGGAATCCACTTGTCTGCAGGGGGATTCACCTACAACAATTTTCCTTGGCCTGCGCTCGAAAAATTATCCTCCGCGCTACTTCAACAACCAATATGCATCCTGGGCTTTGATCTAGAATGTTTCAAGATCTACGGTCCATCGTGCTCCTCCTTTTGTGCCTCCTCTATATTGGCCCTTTTCCGCCAGATGTAGCCCGGTCCTCCAAATTGCACCATATCTCTATGCTTCTTTAGTCCCTCGCTAAATCTGAAACTTGGATCCTATCTTAAAATTGTTATGGTGATAACAAGATTAATATTAATATTATCATTATATTCTTTTAAAGATATTATTTCATATTTAGTTATAAGCAATTAATTGATTCTTAATTAATACAATAAAAAGTTTTGGGTGAATTGATGAATTACATGTACAAAGTGATGAAATGTAAAATATAATTTTTATAATAAATTGTTACTTAGTTTATTATTGGTGTAAATTAAAAGTAATTGATTTTAAAAACATTTTACATTAGTAATTTATTTTTAATATATTTTATAATATTATTGGTGAGGAGTTGTTTGAGGGCTAAATGGAGTCACTCTGGCTTTTGTCTGCGGTGGCTAGGGTTTAACTCTGGTCACTCGTGACCCCTATGTGTTGGCCCTGGTGGCCTTGCTCCAGCCTCCTTCGACGGTCATGGGGGTGGACTCCACCGTTGTTGTTGGTGCCCCAGTTCATGGGGCCATTCCTTCCATATTCAAGCTCAAGACGGGTTTTGTTTTGAAGTCTGGTGCTTCTTTTCGTCATATTGTTCAAAAGTTTTCTGCTTCCTCATCTTCGACTTTTTTGGTTCAGGAAACCTCATCCCTCATCATTCCCAATGGGACAAGATGTTGAAGAATAGGAGGAATATTACAGATCCGTGAGTTTGGTCTGTCGCTTCAATGGTTTTTGGCCAAAGTTAGTATATCTTAATAACTGGATCTCTGCTACCTGGATCCCTGTCATGCAACATGAAGCTTTCATTCATTCTTGTGCAAAAGGTTTCTTGATAGTCGAGTTTGACATTAAAGAAGATCGTGATCTGATCTTCAACTCAACCCTGTGGTTTTGGGGAAAATCATGTTTTTTCATGAAACCCTAGTCTCTTTATTTCAATCCAGCTACTGGCATTCTCTCCCCATCTCCAGTTTGGGTGAGACTCCCTAATCTACCCCTGCATTTTTGGGCTTTTCCCTCTCTTGAAGCCATTGGCTCAGCATTAGAAAATTTCTTCTTTGTAAGCCATTAAACTACAAGGTACAACACCTCTACTTATGCCTGTATTTGTGTGGAAATGGATTTCAATAAAGGATTCCTAGTGTTGGGGTCCTATAATTATAGGCAACTCGATTCTTCGACTGTGGATTTGGCATTTCCCCCATGATGAAGACTTTTGGTTCGGTTGACCCCCTTTTTTCCCTTCCATCCATTTCACCCGATCCTCCATCATCCTATTGCATCCTTCATCCTCCGCTGCACCTTCACTCCCTTTGTCTTTTCGACCCATTGAGTATGCCTCACCTGCCTTCCATCCATGAATAAATGAACTTAGGATAATGAACGAATAATGTTAAAGGGTAGTGATATTCTCTAATATTTGTTACCCTAACAAAGTTGTTTTGATAGGATAATTTAAAATAAAATAATTGTTAGACTAACTATTAATTAATTAATGATTAATTAATTAATTAATAATTAGTTAGTTTAATAAGTATGTTAGTTTTTGGATTAAATAAAACAATTAAAAATAAAAACAAAATATAATAAATATATATTAAAACATTAAATAATATAAAAACAAATTATATAAAACAAAATATTAAAAAAACAAAACAAACATTAAATAAAATACAAACAAAATAAAAAACATATGAATAAACATTTAAAACAAAAAATACCAAACAAAAACGTACAAAACTATATAACATAAATAAAACAATAAAATATATTAAATTTAAAACAATACATAATATAACAAAAAACTAAAAAACTAAAAAGTGCTATTCTAAGTCTACCCCAACTCCACGTACACTCCATTCATATAAAACAAAAATCGACGGCTTTTAAAAATTCCGGACCCCCCCTCACTATCAAAAACTTAACGAGAGGGGGGGTCCGGAATGATGGTTTCCCAATACCACCCCCGGACAGGTGTCAGTTCCCTATTCTAGTGGACCCCCCACCCCCAAAAAATAGCTTACTACCTCAGGGGGGGTTTGGAATACCACCTTCTCGAAAATAAAACCGCTTTTCCCTTTTTTGCCATTTTTGCTTATTTCACTACGTCTTCTTTCAAAACGGATTCTGGGAAAATGAAGATGGATTTTAAAAATCCGAGAGAGGTTTTTTCTCAGCACGGGTTGGAGAACAAAAAACTCTCTCATTTTTTGCAACGACACTACGAGTAGGGAGAATCTAAGCCATCTTTGAGGCCCTTTTTTCCAGATTTCCGCTTTTCTGTTACAGTCCTGATTTTGCGGGAGCTGTTACGGCCAGTTGGGGATGAATTTGGCGAAACCAAAGGAGGTTTTTGTCCAAAACATGCCCATATCCAATAAACTCATTCATTTTTTTCCGAGGTGTCATCAGTGAAGATAAACAAATGTCTGTTTGGACCCCTTTTTCGCAGAAAACCAATCCGTCTTTCATGGCGTACAGTTCCAGATTTGGTGGGATTTGTGGCTATTTTTGGATGCAGCGGTTAAAACCGAGTCTTTAAACTTGTTGGGGGATCTCCCCTATTTATTCAGAGATGATTTTTAATATAAAGGTTGATCAGTCAGAGGACCATGGATTAAAATTTTTGTAAAACAGCTCGCTGAGCTTCTAGTGTTTTTTCATCAATCCAATGAGACAGTGCTATGATGTAGGATTCTTGTGACTATTTCGACTGGTGATGTGTATCCCTCTGTGTTAATTTGTTTCTCTGTTATCATAATTAATTTTTTCCTCTGAATTATTCTAAGAAGATTAAGAACATAATTGGTTTTAATGCACCCTTTGTCTCTGGCTTGGTATAGTTTTTTGTGTTTTCCACTGAAAATTAAACTCAGAATTCTTAGTTGCTCTGTGTTTAATTGGATTTCTTGACCTGTTTTCATCTCACCCATTTCATTTAAATTGAAGGATCCAGTGAGTTGTCTACCTTGCCCTACAAATATTAGCCCGTTGACATGGATTTTTGATCGTTCGTTTCAGTGACTCCATAGCCCATGGTTTCTCTTCTCTGCCTATACCCAATTTCAAAAACAAACCCATGTTCTTCATAGCTAGCCTAATATTCTCTTCAAACAAAGCTATATCAGATAGAGAGATCCCTCTCTGAGTCTTGGAGGGCTAGATCCAAGACTCGAAGTGGTTTTGATGTTGCCTTTGTGACTGCCTCTTCAGCCTTGGGCAAATTACAGAGTGCTAACACCCAGATAAAGTTATTCTTACTGGTAAAAATTACTCTTGGCCTCAGAAACTTGACTATGAGAGAGTCTCCTTGTGTTGCGTATCATGTTTTGAAACATGTCATCTTGCATCCCATTGTCCCAAAGATCCCAAAAAGATCAGAAAGCACCGAAAATCCACTTGGTGGGTTGGATCTAATGGCGACCATCAATTAATTCCAAAATCCTACAAAGAGTCTCCACAAGACAATGAAAATCCTCCTCAATCATAACCTCCTATTCAAGACACTTTGTTATCTCAAGACTCGTGCCAGAACTCCACTAAGAAGTCGCAAAAAGAGGCATCCACCCTTCAAGAATTATATAAGGGACTTCGTATACAACAATCCCCTCATCCACCGACAAGCTGGGCAAATTAGGTTGATGTTGTCGAGGTTTCGGATCAAGAAAATCAAGAATATTCAGATCAAGAAAATCCAGGTATCATAGACATTACAAATGGTCCAACATCAGCAAACGAAGTTTAGATGGTAGTCAGAAAGAAGAAGAAAATACATGCAACATCACAGCCAATGGTAACACGAATTCAAGCCCACAAGTCAGGAAAAATGACGATCTCTTCCTCATCAAGTTAATTTAGATGCAATGTCTCTTCACATTTATCCTCAGAGTCTTTTTCTGAGTGTATTCAGTAAGGTTGTTCTATGTGAAGATTTCATTTGAGTATTTGAAAAAGTCATCAATAATCTGTAGTAGTTGTCTATTTGAGACACCAAGTTGGCTCGAAGTTTTCAAGATTTTGTAACTCCTTCATAATCTCGACCGTACCTTTTTTTATTATAAAATTTCCCAGTTTAGGTTAAAAAAAAACATTTTATAATAATGTAGAAATTAGTATATTAATTTAGGTTTTATCTTAGTTTTAAATTTTAGAATTCTTATATATATTTTTCCAGGTCTAGATGTAATTTTTTAATTTTTTTTTATTAAATTTCACTTAAAAAAATTCATCATATTTTTAATGAAAATAAATTAAGTTAATTATTAATAATTTATTTAACCAATTTAAATATTCTAATTTCTTTTAATAGATAAATATGAATATAAAAATAAATAATTTATTAATTCAATTTAAAATATTTCACTATTTTTTATCAATTAGGTTTATACTTTAAACCTATTTAATTTATAATATTTAATTATTTTTAAAGAATATGAATATAATATTAAATAAATAAAATTTAATTGGATATTTAAGAAATATAAATATAATATCAAATAAATAAAATAAAATAAATTTCATTTTGTATTTGTATTTTTAAATGTTTTAACATACTTTATATTTATATTAATTGTTTTTAAATGGTTATAGTTTTTTATATTTCATGTATGTTGTTGATAGGTTTCTATATGAAACATGTTTAAATATGGTTGAGTCACTTAGGGTTATTAGTAAATTTATACCATCCATCACATGCATGTTGTTGTTGTATAGACCATAGATCCCTATAGATGATACGTTTGAATTTGATCATTTAAATTTGATCAAATCTTTTAGAACTATTAGTTAATTAAATTAAACTTTTGATTATAATATATTACATATATAGATATATACAAATGCATATTTTTTCTAAAAAAAATATTTCAGGAAATCCTATGACACTTCTCCACATTTCACGAATAAAATTCAATGTGAACTTGATGGTAATAAGACTTATGTTCTTTCATGAGAAGATGGTAATAAGACCTATGT
The DNA here is from genome assembly GCA_900067695.1 of Picea abies. Lineage (NCBI taxonomy): Eukaryota > Viridiplantae > Streptophyta > Pinopsida > Pinales > Pinaceae > Picea > Picea abies. The sequence continues at coordinate 2,903 of CBVK0100211010.1, read as the reverse complement.
TCTTTCATGAGAATCTTACTAATTTGAATATGATTTCTCTTCTTCTTTCTGATCAACCTTTGGGACAACAAGCTTTTTCTCCCCTTCATTGGAAATGAGTAGGAGTTGTTTTCCAACACGACTCCATGAGTCGTAGTCGTGAATTTAACACCTCAACAAGCATTAATTAGCCGAGATCTCCTTGTACCACATACATGCTCCTATCTTGGTCTCATTTACTAGAATTTTTAGGCTTGAAACATCATCGTAGTTCGAGTGATAGCTTGATAACTCCTTTATCGAAGAAGACCCTTTCTCATCACACCAATTCAATAATACCAAAATACACATTATCCAAGTTTTCTAAGTCGACTTTCACTTTACAAATCCCTCCTTTTGAACATACTAGTAACAATGAGGTTCATAAGATGAACAAACCCAATAACTAGTTATAGTTGACCTCAAACACTTACAAATATTTGCTTAACTCCAAACCATGATTATACATCATAAAACCAAAAATTCCAGGTGTAGGCATGACACACCAAGGCGTACAACCATCATTATAAATCACTTTACAAATCCCTCTTTTTGAACATATTGGTAACAATGAAGTTCATAAGATGAACAAACACAATACTATAGTTATAGTTGACTTCAAACATTTAAAAATATTTTCTTAACTCCAAACCATGACTATACATCATAAAACCAAAAATTAATCCCTCCTTTTAAACATATTGGTAACAATGAAGTTTATAAGATGAACAAACACAATACTATAGTTATAGTTGACTTCAAATACTTAAAAATATTTTCTTAACTCCAAACTATGATTATACATCATAAAACCAAAAATTATTTGCTTAACTCCAAACCATGATTATACATCATAAAACCAAAAATTATAATTAATTTCAAACACTTAAAAATATTTACTTAACTCCAAACCATGATTATACATCATAAAACCAAAAATTATTTGCTTAACTCCAAACCATGATTATACATCATAAAACCAAAAACTCAAAGTGTAGGCATGACACACTTATACAGAATAATGCTACATAAAATTACTCCAACATAGGGAGTATACATGAGTATAAGTTCCCAACACTTTAGAGCCATTGGCAAACCCTAAAAAAGTGCTCTTCTACACATATCGATCTTCATGAGAATCCATCTACCACATGATTCCCCATGTGCTATCTTTTTTTTCAACAACTATGATATCCATTGCATGTTCTCCTTACAACCAACCAACTCGTCCCTCCAACAACTATGATATCCATTGCATGTTCTCCTTACAACCAACCAACTCGTCCCTCCCCACATGAGGAAGAGGGGGGTGATTCTCAGAATCGTCTCCCTTCCCCAACTCACATGATGATTACTTCAACAATTTATTCCTTACAATTTGTTTTTAACATAGTTGATATTTAGACTGACTTAACAAGAGCCCTCCAACATTCTTTTTTTCTAGAGGTTGCATTTAGTTACAATTTTTACACCCATTTAAAAAAGTGGTGTTATTGAAAGGCACCATTCTTTTGGGAGAGGGGGTGTTAAAATTACCACATTTTGCAACCATGTATTTAACAATCTCATATTGTTGCCAACAAGAACCATAAAATAAACTCTCAAATAAAAAAGTGACGCCAACAACATGACCTTTTTTTTCGATGTCAAAAAGTTACAATTTGTTTGAAATCATGGGCTTAATAACCTATATCGTTGCAACAAAAATCTTAAAATGAATTCCATAATTGAAAAGTGATGCTCCTAGTAGCAACCCCCATTTTTTTAATGATCAAAATTGCAACTTTTTCGAAATCAATGACCTTGCAATCAAAATCTTAAAATCAACCTTTGAATCAAAAAGAGGTGCTACCAATAACACCCCCACTACCCCTACTTTTTTGGGACTTAAATTATGACATTTTTAAAACCATAACCTAAAAACCTAATGCTATTATAAATAAAATCATAAAAAAATAAAAAATCTCAAAATAATGAATAAACAAATAAAACTAAAGAGAAAAATGAAAAAAAAAAACTCTAAAATGAGGAAAAATAATATATTTTTTCTAATAAAAAATATTTTAAAAAATATATTTTAAATAATTAAAAAAAATCCCTATCCTACTATTTTTTTAAGTAAACATATATAAACAATCAAATTTATTAAAAACCCAACTATCACACATACAAAAAAAAATCTAAAATTTTTAAAATTTGTTTTTTAGGTAGGGGAAGAAGTGGATGATTGTCGAAATTTTTGCGCACCCCCACAATTTATTCCTTATAATGTTGTTGTAAACATATTTCACATTTAAACACAATCATTGAATTAACAAGAGCCCTTTAATGTTCTCTTTTATCTAGAGGTCGCATTTAGTCTCATTTCTTATCCTCATTTTTTAAAAAAAAGTGGTAATATCAGAAGCAACATTGTTTTTGGAGGGGGTGTTAATATTTCCACCTTTTGCAATCATGCCCCTAACAATATCATAACGTTGCCAACAAGAACCTTAAAATAAATTCTCAAATTAAAAAGTGGTGTCAATAATAACACTGATTTTTTTCAAGGACAAAAATTACAATTTGTTTGAAACCATGAGATTAATAACTTATATCCTTGCAATCAAAATCTTAAAATAAATCCTAGAACCGAAAAGTGGTGCTCCATGTAACCATCCCCATTTTTTTCGGGATCAAAATTGCAACATTTTTTAAATTAATTGCCTTGACAATCAATACCTTTGTAAACAAAATTTTAAAATCAATCATTAAATAAAAAAGAAATGCTACCAATAACACCCCACAATCTTTTTTTTTAAACTTAAATTTTGACATTTAAAAAACATAGCCTAAATACTCAATATTATAGCAAAGAAAATCATATTATTTTCTTCTTAATTAAT
>CBVK0100211007.1:0-20970 GCA_900067695.1 Picea abies | reverse complement strand
AGGTGACAGTGGGTGGGGAAGCTCCTGTTACGCCGGTTTCTACCCTTGACTCAAGCTTCTTAACCTTTCCTACAAACCGTGCGATAACAGGCTCCAATAAAGCGATTGAATAAACGCCCTGGTCATTAGCTCTGAACTTCGTGGTGCATGAAACCCAATACTTTATCAAACTGGGCATGGTTTTGTCGTACTGAGTGCACTCCTTCTCTTTGAATTCCTCCAGAAACTCGGAGCCATATGAGTACTCAGATGTCACAGGTAGGTTATACATAGTTTGTTGATGCTCAGGCCTAAAAGTCCCGACAGTGACTCGCTGCCCGTTCATGATAGTCCTGGTGGGTATGTCCACGTGATCCAACGCCCACCAGATCATGTCATAATATGGGAGAAATCGTGGTCTGGCTGCTACCCTATGCATTCCGGATTGGACAACTATCTTGTATTTGGTGTTTAGATCATCTTTTTTGTTGTCGTCTGAGTCGTCTGAGTAATCCACCAATTCCGATTGTAGAATGTCTGAAACAAATGACCAGTTGGGGATCGAGTCGACACTTTGGGGTGAAGTGTCGGAGACATTGTCTGAGCCTTGTCCTGCAACCTCGGCATTCGCCCTTGCTGCTTTCCGCGGAGCCATAGCTGAAGCTTGCATTTTAGCTCTTCTGCGATAGAACTGCGTATACATGCAGAAATTAGTTTACTCGGAATTGATGAGCTCTGCGTGCTTATGAAAATGCATTCATTATAATGAAATGAAACTCTTATATATATTTGAAAACTCGGTGCTTTTCAAAATAAGTCTGTCAAATCGTAATTAGAAATAAATTTATTTCGTAAAATCCGATCTTACATGCATAGATTTACCCTATTTCTCCATAAATGTCATAAATTTCTGGCGGTTTGACAGTCAGTTGAAGTATGGATAGAAATGGCTACCTCCGGAAATGTGCAAGCCTTGAGGCACGGGATATATCTTGCTTTAGCTTAATTAATCCAATCCCGCCAATGTTAATCAATTTCCTCGCCATTCGTTATATCATGGAATTTCTTTTAACATTTTGAGTCTCCAACTCCCGAGACTGCGAGGATCGCTTTTGATTTAATTAAAGGTAATCGCGATCTGGGGTTTGATTAATTTTATAATTATCACCTTCGCCATGTCACGACTCGAAGCTTTGAGGATAAGTTTGTGGGAGATTTATACGCCGAGTCGTGAAACCGTGAGATTGCGATAACAAGACTTAATTAAGGGGAAGATAATATGGAATTAAGTGACTAATTAATCATGTCATAATTACATCATGACTTCATGAGTCGGGGTTTAGAAGCTGGAATTTTCGAAAAAGATAATGCCGAGTGGAGAACTACCGAGAACAACCTCGACCACGGTTATCTTTTTGCCTCTAAACCTTTTCCATGGGTTATCCAGAAAAGGCCTCGCGTTCTCGGCTCTCGGGGTTGTAAAAATAAAAATTTTGGTTTGACGTACGTCGAGGCACGAAACTCTAACGAAATCTAAACACGAGTTAAAAGACTTTACCCTGGTTATTGCTTCGAGTGAAAATTTAAAATGACTTCACCGTTTCGTGACTCGGGACATGTGAATTTATGAATTACGGTATCCGACCTGCGAAATCCCGAAGTAGAACAAAAGGAGGGAACATTCTTACAAAAGGTAGGACTTGTTTCAAGAGTAGAAAAATTTCGCTACTCACGTGACCAGGTTTCATAGGTCCCATCCTCTCGGACGGAAAAGAAAACCAACTTTAGATTTTCAAGTATCAAATTGAAAATTGTGACAGGCCAAAAAACAAGGGCGGCTCCAACATAGGCTCCAACTAGGGATCCCGCCTTCCTGTGAGGCGGGAAGAACAGTAGACCACGTGCCAATATTGGGTAAATGGAGTCAAAAGATCAATCAGACAGAAAGGTTCCAAGAAAAAAGGATCGAAGGGGGAAAATATTCTGTTCTTAACCTTTAAAAGTTTTGTCAAAATCAGATACTCCTTTCAGACACAACTGTAGTCTCTTTCACAATTTTCCCTTTCCCACTACTAAAATTAGGCACGTTTTAAGACAATCGAAATAGTCCATGGAGACTCAACATATCTTGTGGCTCTCGGCTTGCATCAAAGGAATGAGATTATATGTTTTTTAATTGGGGAGCCCGTCTGAATTTGGGATGTGGATCTGGTTTTAGAAAGCGTTGGTTACCAGAGTAGAGTGATATTCATGTATAACAACCTTACAGATATCTCAGACATTGCTTCACTGCCAGCGAGCCTGTTCAGTACCCCGGTGAAGTTATCTGGCCCCTTTCACTGAATTTCTTTCCACCACTTCGGAATATATTTGTGCATTTAAATGCCGAGACGAGGGAAATCATTTCTGAATTTCCTTTCATTGTCTTCTTGGACTAGGTGGGGGCAATCATTTCTGAATTTCCTTTCACCACCTGTCTTATAATTTACTTTTTTGAGCGCGAAGATGGGGGCAATCAGTTTGTATCAGGGCTGATATCTGTGTAATATTTTGCATTAGAGGTCTGTCAACTTACTTTGATTAATCGGTACCAAGCTTCCTGCGACCTTCACAACATCTTCGTCCTTAGGGAGAAAAGGAAAATAATTTTTAAAGGGGCATCCCTTTTGAGCAAGCCTTAATCCTCCGATGCTGTTGAAAAACCTAGGAAAGTTAGGATCCCTCTAAACGTTCCTTCGCCTAGCAGGGGATCAAGTAGTTGTGAAGACCCACTTTCTTTCCACAATCTGTTTTGAAACTCACAAGGCTAAAATGAAAAACTTTAATCCCTTCAAAATGACACTGGAAGATGGCGACTTGCTAAAAGTTAGATCTGAAGATAGACCGAAGGCCAGGTAGTGATTTCATGATTGAAAGTATAGAGGTCAAAACAATTCAAGACCGACTCTTGTAGGTATATCGGGGAGAGTTTATTTTGACTGACCGTTTTCAGATCGAGTGTATCATTCGAATCATTTTAAATCAAAGGTTATCAAGCCAAGCAATAATCCTGTTATCTAACGTTTTAGCCGATATTGTAGTTTGAATGACATTACCTCGATTTACTTTAACAATCTTTCATAACATGTGCATTGAGAAAGCTCACCTTTACCTTTTCTTTTTACTTTCTTTGTGCATTATGAAGCTATTTTTTAGGTATCACCTGTTTCGTGCCGATTTATTTCTGACACCGCCTTGCGAATTACTCTTCCTGCTAGTTTTGCAATCAACTAGAATTTTGTAAAAAGCAAATACGAACTTTATTTGAAATATGTCGAAAAATTATGAACAAAAGAGAACAGAAAGCCAAAAGAGTAATGTTTTAAATAAAAATGCATGTATGTACACAAATTTTTTATTTTTTATTTTTATTTATTTATTTATTTTTTATTGAAAAAAAAATGGCGACTGTTATGTCATGTAATGTTTCAGATATTTCCCATTGATAGGGGCGCTGAGGACTTCTCCGTCGATGTTTTCCAATAGGAAGGATTTTTTCCCTTCCGGAGCCGAGACCCTGAATGGTCCATACCAGAGGTGGTCAAATTTACCATGCTTCATGGATTCCTCTTTTCTTGCATCCCATATTAGTACTAAGTCACCCGGAAGGAATTCCCTATCCTTTGCCTTGAGATCGAACAATGCTTTCATTTCATCCTGGTACTTTTGCATTTTTTCATCAACTTCAACTCTATGCTATTGAACCTCGATCAGTTGGTTAATTCTCCTGGTTACGTGATTGGGTTCTTCATTTTGATCCTGCCATAACTTCATTACTGGCAGTGCTAGGTTTATAGGTAGGACCGCTTCTATCCCATAGACCATTTGAAACGGAAAAATGCCGATAGAACTTTTAGTGCTGATGCGGTTTGCCCATAATGCGTATTTCAAGTGCAATTGCTAGGACCTTTTATTTTCATCCAGTACTTTCTTGATTATGTTCACCGGGCTCTTGTTAGATGATTCGGCCAATCCATTTCCCTGGGGGTAATATGCAGTGGAATGGTCGAGAACGATATTATACTTCTGACAAAAACTGATCATAGCCATAGATTTGAAGGCCTGGGCATTGTCGGTAACTATCTTTCGGGGACACTCGAATCTTGACAAGATATTGTCTTCCAAGAAACCGATCACCACCGAGTCTGTTTCCATTTTGGTTGGAATGGCTTCCACCCACTTAGTAAAATAATCCGTAGCTGTTAAGATCCACTTATGCTGAGCACTGGAATGGGGATTAATTTCCCCTATGAAGTCTAGACCCCATTGTTGAAATGGAGCTTCAGCTTTGACTGGAACGAGTGGTAGTGCAGGGAGTTTCTGTTTACCAGCGAACATTGGACAAGGGTTGCATGCACGTACTTTGACATTGACGTCTGAAAATAGTTTCGGCCAATAGTATCCGAGCCTCAAGATCTTGTAAGCTGTGGCTCTCCATGCATGGTGTCCTCCACAGAATCCTTCATGAAATTCCTCTATAACCCGTGGAGTTTCTGACTCCACCAAACAGACTAGCAGGAACCCGAATGGAGCCTTCCAGTATAGCTGATTTTCGGCGATGCAATATTTTACAGCATGGAGTTTTAAAGTTCTCCATTTGGCTGGTGATAGTTCAATTGGGCATTTCAGGTTTAGCAAGTAGAACACTATGTCTTTATACCATCCTGACGATATGAACTTTTCTTCGACCTTACTTGGATCTGCTTGGTCATTCGGCTCGTGCAGGTGTGTGTGTTCGTCTTCTTCTTGTAGGCAATTAATATCAAGAGCTCTAAAATTTGACTCAGCCAAGAGTTTGGCCAGGCCCTACCCCTTTATCAATTTAGTCGACTTAACTTCCAAATTGAACTCTTGTATTTTAGCAATCCATCGCCCTCTTTTTTCGTCACTGTTCGGCTGTACCAATATGTCTTTTACAGAACTGGTAGGAACATACGCGATTATTTTTGAATGTAGCACATAAGTTCTAAATGCTTTCAATGATTTTACCATTGTGTATGCTTGTTTTTATATTATGTCATACTTCAGTTCTGCGTCTCTAAGGCTCTTGCTAAAAAACGCAATCGGGCGTTCGAATCCTTCGTCATCCTTTTGTAGGAGCACCGCGGCGATAGTATGTTCAGAGGCAAACGAGAAGATAAGAAAATCTTTTAGATAATCTGGGCTTGCTAACACAGGTGCCTCACTTATGACTTTTTTAATATGCGCGGATGATGCTCTATCTTCGGTTGTCCAATTTACTCCGCTATCCTTCTTCAACATTCCTGTGATCAATTTGAAAATCTCAGCAAAATTGGGGATAAACCTTCGTAAAAAAATTATTGTTCCTAAGAAAGATTGAATCTCTTTTACGTTTCTGGGAATATTTATAGTATTTATTGCTTCAATCCTCTTAGGATCAATCCTGATCCCATCTCTAGATACAATATGGCCCAAAAGATTATCTTCTCACATTGCGAAATGTGATTTCTTTGGGTTTAGAGATAAAACAAACCTGCGACAATTTTCGAAAGTCTGTTTCAGATGGATCAAGTGTTCCTCATCAGTTTTAGAAAAAATCGTCAAATCGTCGAGGTAAATGACTATGAACTTGTCTCTTTCTCCTATGAAAGCGATGTCCATAGCGCGCTGGAATGTAGCCCCTGCATTCATCAAGCCAAACGACATGTTGTCATACATAAATGTACCCCATGGCGTGGTGAAAGTAGTCTTTTCCCTGTCTTGTTCATTCATGGCGATTTGGTTATAACTAGAGAATCCATCTATCATAGACATTCGGTTTGATCCCACTACTTTCTCTAGTACATGATCCATCTTGGGCAGTGGGTAATTATCTTTGAGAGACAACTTGTTTAAGTTTCGGAAATCCACACACAGTTTGATTTCCCCGTTCTTCTTCCTGACTGGGACTAGGTTAGCTACCCAGTCCGAGTATCTCAGAGGTACGATTATTTTCGCGTCCAAGATCTTTTTAACTTCTTTTTCTATCACAGGTAACAGAATGGGGTTAATTTGTCTAAGCTTTTGCCTAAACAGTTTGACCCCAGGTTTCAAGGGTATCTTGTGATCGATAATGGAAGTGTCATACATTTTCAATTCATCATAGGACCAGGTGAAAACATCTTTATATTTTCTGAGCAGGTCTTTGTATTTGACTTTCGCTTTGGGAGGGAGGAACTTGGATATTTTTACTACCCGGGATTCTTCTTCAGTTCCTATATCACAGTCCTCCACTTCTTCTGGTTGGGGTTGCAAAGTGGATTTTACAGGTACATTGTTCTGATAAAAAAGCCTTTCCAGCGGAATCAATCCTTTCGGAATCTGATTTCTTTTAAGGACTAGCATACGATGATCCACAATTTTTTCTCGGAAGGTTTCAGGGTCTTCCCCTTCTTGCATGATCGACATTGAGTCATTTTGATTTTCTTGTTCAACATGAGTTTCCGAGAATTCGCCTACTGCTGCAAGGAATTTCTTAATTTGTTCGTCATCTTCAAAGACCTGCCAGTGTCGGATATTGTCTGGTATGGAGGGTTTGTATCTGATCTCGATGTGATACTTCAGTTTGAAGGTCGTGGGGGGAGAGAAAGTTGAGGCTATCTTTTCCAATGCATCAGCATGCAGATTCTCTGTGCGAGGGATAAAATGGATATTCACGGATGAGAAAAAAATTTCCATGAGGTCCCAAGCACAATTTCTATACACTCTTAGTCTGGGATGCCTGGCTAGGTACTGACGGTTTACTTGTTTGACTATTAATTCCACATCACCATATACTTCCAAGTTTTTTATATTTAGCTTTTTGGCGGCCTCTAATCCTAAGATCAATGCTTCGTATTCGCATACGTTATTAATGTAATCTATGTCCCACTGCAAACGGTAAGAGAAAGGAACAATGAACTTACCTTCAGGCGCCACTAAAAGCACTCCAGCACTGACCCCTTTAGAAGATAAATCACCGTCAAAATACATTTTCCAGACACTAGTATTACATAGCTCTTCTGTCATGAGGTTTAACTCTTCTTGTTTTGTATCGATTTCCTCCGGACAACCATCCAGACGATCATCAAAAGACAAGATGCAATTTCCTAGATCTTGGTCTGCAATGTAAATAGGGAAGTTGTGTAGGTTTTGAGGGTCATTGACCATATATGCTAATCTTGTTTCTCTATACAAACGAGTGAACTGACAACCGAACACAGGGATTGTGGCATAAGTCATGTCCAACTGTAGAGAACCCCCCAACTTGGCTCCCCATGACCTAGATAACAACATTCCATACTTAGGGGGAATATCTGCGATAACCACATCCATCAGGATACTCTTAACTGGGACCTACACCAGGGTAACTACTAGATCCTTTATCATCCCCATACATTTAACTTTCATCGAGTTGAAAGAGTATAGATTTCCATAAGGTCTTGTGATCTGGAGACCCAGCTTTTCCATTATAATCTTGGGCATAACATTATGGGAAGCTCCGGAGTCTAACATACAATTATGCAACAACTGATCATGTATATTCAGAGTGATATAAAAGGGAGCGATGTTGTCTTTGGACCCTTCAAAGTGGGGACCAAAAGTGATTTTAGGTCTATCATCTTCCAAGTTTGTAACATCAGACTGGCTTTCTAGTTCAGAGACACCTATCATTTTGGAAATTTGCTTGCGATAAACGGGGTTTTTCGCTAACTCCACCAACGAGATTGGTATCTTAATTTTGCTTAACTCATTTTCAAAACTAAAAGCTCCGCTCACCTTGTCTATTTCTCTGGTTGAGACTTCCAAATTCTTCCTTTCTGACCTACTTGTCTGGACAGATTTATCATTCATGGTCCTAGTTGAAGCTGTATCTTTATTTACAGGTTCGGTTTCCCGTGTTTGAGTTTCAACTTTTTCCACCTCAGACTCTTGAGTGCTTATAACTTTATTTTTGTTGTTGGGTGATAAGGTCTGGTCCGAAGGAGGCTCATAAGCTTGACCTCTTTGAAGAATTTTCTTGGGTTGGGTCGTTGAGGTGGGCTTTCTTTTAGATCTTAAGTTGTATTTTGGTTGAAACTCAGCCATCATCATCTCAGTTTCTGGTTGGGATTCACAGATATCAGTGTGATCACCTTCTTCACTCTTATTTGACAGTTGTGGCGTATTTAGAGATTTTTCATAATATTCGTGACATCAGATACGGTTGAGTACAGTCATCACCGGAGCTTGTATTTTTTGGTCTTCATTTTTTATTTGTCTTTGTTGGTTCGGGGGGTTTGGGTTCCTCTTGAATTTTTTTTTGCGGTAAGAGTCAGCCTTGTGCTGTTTGAGTTCCATTCAAGCTATTTTATTTGATAACTCTTTAATAACTCTATCCATATCATCCACCCTATTGTCTGAATATCTGCTGGACCCTGAAGGACCTGCTTGTTCTCTAAATCGCTTGGTCTCTTGGTTTCCAGTCTCTAATCTAGCCTTAAGTTTACTCGAAGCCATCATATTAGATTCTATTTCTACTGCATCGTCCTGCATACGGTTTAAGGTGGCTCCTCTTCGTTCTCGCAAAAGTAGTGCGAAATTTGGTTCGAAAGCTTCGGTGAAAGTCACTTTGGCCGCAGGTTGGGATGGTTTGACCTCAGCTGGGATTTTATTGTACAATTTGTTGAATCTCTGAATGAATTCCATGACTGTTTCTGAGTTCTTTTTCTTCAGAGACCCAAATTCGGTTAGATAATAGAGATAGTCTTTTCGCTCGCCCCATTGTCTGAGGAAGGCATCTTCAAAAATGTCATATGACAGGATAGAAGCTGTGGGTAGGCTTTGAAACCAAGCTCAGACCTGACCTTCAAAAGTCTAGACAAGGAGTCTTGAATATACATCCTTGTGCTCGACACCGAAGACGTCTGCGAATTGGTCGAATAAATTTATATGTTCGGCCGCAGTCAGATCCCCCTCTCCGGTGAATTTCGGTAAATTTTTTTTGTAATTTTCTGGAACATCGTGTAGGGGGACAGGCAATACTAATGGAGCGTATCTGGCTGTGACTTTATGAAAACTATGGGAGGGGGGGTAGGCCCTTGACCTCCACCTCCTCCTAGAGAGACTCCTCCCCCTCCTCCTCCGATAAACCCTCCGCCTCCTCTTATAAACCCTCCACCTCCTCCTCCGGTGGCTGCCATTGTTGTTTGTGGAAAGTTGTAAAGGGGATTTTGGAAAATTAAAAGGGAATCTTTATTTTCTTCGCGAAGAGGAAAGTCTGGTGAGGAAGGATAAGTAATGCGAGGAGTGGGTTCCTTAGATTTGCAAGAGACGGAATCAGGAAAACCGACGGGTGTGAGAAACGAGTGTGTGACACACTCTTCAGACTTTGGTGAAGTCGGGAAATTCAACTGAAGATAAGATGGTATTTTAAAAGCCGACGAACCTTCAAGAGGGCCCTTTCCCCTCTGTATTAAAGGGTTTGTTGGATGAATCTCACTCCTAATTTCGGAGCAGATTGGCGTTGAATGTTTAGCGTCAAAGCGAGGACTGAGCGAAGTCGAGGGTTCGGAAGGAATCTCATCCTTCTGTGATGGGATTTCAAGTTGGTAAACTGCAACGGTTGGCTTAAAAGAGCCTCTTGTCTTTAGAATTTTTTTGGGATCGGTAATGGGCGTAATCTGCTCACCATCTGGGTTTTGTCTGGTATTTCTTCAACCGAATGCCAGTTTATTTCTTCGTGGAGTCACCAAGTGAAAGATAAAAAGCCTTAAAAGGTGTGTACTCTTTGTTCACTATCAAAGGGTAACACTTTCAATGAAAAACAAATGTCATTTTCCCAGGGAAAAAGATTTCGTAACTTCGTTCCCCGACAACGGCGCCAGAAAGATGTTGTTCCTGAGTCTGTACTTAAGGCTTACAAGTACAGTGTCAAGGCATATGAAAGTGGGTGATAGGTGTAGAAGAGGGAAGCGTAAACCTTCGGTAAAGGAAACTAGGGAAGATTCCTACGTTGGCGCTGTCTAGCTTCCAACTGTTCCTGAATAGTTATGTCTCATTCAATGGTTGTCCATGATTGTTCGAGTTCATCTCGGTTAGTTGCCATTTTAAGAATGATGTCGAAGAGGTTTAAGGCAATGTGTGTTTGATTCAGTAGTCCGGGTTCAACGTTAGGTTGAGTTTGTACAGGAACTGTCATGGGGGAACAGTAAAGATATAAAAGACTTTAAGAAAGGTTAAGTTATGTCTCAGTTTGATCTTATAAAAGAGAACTTACGGTTGTCAAAATAAAATATGGATGCAAATCTAAGGCTCGTTCCCGTAACTGTATCATATTTTTATAAAAGGTGTGAGATGGGAGAAAGACATTGAGCCGTTTACAGTGTAAGGTTCCGGCTAGGGGAAAAACTCACGACATAAACGGGAGAGGAAAATATGTAAGAAAATAACCAATGTAACAAAGAATATATGTAGAATTCTGAAAATGCAGATTGGTCTTGCACCGCTGATAGCTGGTGAAGAGGAAAGACAATAAACAATTACAAAAAACCCAAATTCATTCGTTATAGTAGTGGTCATACTAAATTATAATGAAGCACATCAATTATGAATACAAATTGCAATGTAAAAATGAGATACAAGGAAGCAAACTTGTGATACAGAAGTGACAGAATTGAGAATCTCCAGATCTTCTTGTATTAACTCTCAATGTAAAAACTCTATTACAAATGACTCAAAAAGGTCCAGCCTTGTTTATTTCTTTCTGGGGTATATTTATACAATTTTTACAAAGCAGGTAGAATCTCAATAGTCGCAGAATTTCAGTTATGACAGAGGAGAGAGCAATCGCTCCATGTCTCCTACTCTGTCTTCACTTGATGCCAGGTGTTTGACGTCGCGCGGACTCGGTGCAGGCAATGCATCTTTCCACTAGCTGGGATATGAGCCGTGATGGTTTCGCTTGACAGCTAGCCTCGACAAAGTAACATTCTCAGGCTAGCTGCTGTAGCTTGTCCTCCATTTACGCGTCGATGATGTCGAGGGCACTTAGGTGCGCGCTGGGTTTGATCATGTATTTATCAACGCGGACAATATCCACTATATTCATCTCACAGATATCAGCCGAATCTCTTTCTTCCTTATCCTTCAGACCAAGTGAGATTTGTTCCACATTCATTTGCATCAATGCTTCGGCATTGCCTCCTCTGTCAATGCCCAACAACTCACCATCTATAAAATTAAAGGCTTCTTCGAGGGAATTGGTTACCTTTTGGGCTTGCTCCTTGCCCATGGTGATGTTGTGCTCCCAATCCTTCAGCAAAATATTTCCTCATGTTTGCTTCAAAATGGTGAACACGGGAGTACCTGACGAAACCCAGTTGTTAGTGGCTATCACCGCCTCTTGGAAGGAGACCTGAGCTAGTCTTGCATCCCTTGCTCTGGCCGACAAGTTCTCGAAAACTTGGTGGACCAACAAACAGTTTTCCCGGATCGCTTCCACTTTGGCGAGCAAATTCTGCTGTGCCGAAGAGATTCTGCTCCGAATCTTGATCGTTCTGGATTTAAATATCCCGATGTCTATCATTTTGCTCTCAACTATTTCTACCCAAGCATGCAGCTGTTCAATCAAAATCCTCTGTTGGCTCACCTGCGTCTGACTATCTCGGACCACCAACTGTGCTGGCTCAAGCTTAACTCTGAGCGCCTCCATTTCATTTTTGTCGGCCAATATAGCCTGTTCCATTTCTACGCTAGCTTAACCTTTAGCATTCTCCGCGGCTGTGGCCAATCTGGCTTAGAGAGTCTGGATTAGGCGATTCTTCCCTTTTAGTTGGTTCTTCAAAAGTCTAACTGAAAATTGATTCGCCGATGCATACGCTCCTAGCGTCCCTGCGATCTTGGTGGGGAATTGCTCATTCTTCTTATTCTTTCCGTCGGTCATAACTTTGTACTTCTTAGCAGTCGACTCTCCCTCCTAGTAGAATCCCCTTTTTACTATCGCTTTCCTCTTTTTATGAAAAAAGAACTCATTCGGAGGTAGTTCTTCTGCTCTTATGGGCCTCATCTCCTCATTGAATATCCATCCTTCTTCGATATTTCCCTGCGTCGACTGCAAGGGGGTGACAAAAGTGATGGGCTCTCCGATTTGTTTTGCGGACTTTGCCTTTTTGGTGGTTCTAGAGTCTTTATCTCGGTCTCTAGCTTCTGTTTCTTTGGCAGGTCCAAAGTCTTTACCTCTGCTTCGAGATTCTTCGTTTGTCCCTCCTCGTCTTGGTGTTTTCCAGGGTCAGGAGTTGCATCTTTAGAACCTTCAACATCCTTCTGTTTCGTCTCGGAAACATCCAGACTCCCACCTCGCAACGCAATGGGTAGACAACTTCGTCTATGTTCTTGGAATCTCAATACAACGACTATGTCTTCGGGTGCCAAGGATTGGATCCTGGCTAGAACCCCTTCATAAGACCTCACCCCTCAGAAAACGTCATCCGAGAGTGAATTCTCGTGCTCAAATCTCTTGAGCCCACAATTAGCTAAATGGTTGCTCACAACCCTCTGTGGATCATGTTTCTTATACTCGATGGAGACCAAATTCAGGGCTTCCAGGGCTACAGCCTCGGCTTTGGCATGCCTGAAATCTAATAACGAATAAGAATTCAGTCAAATGGGAAAATACGGCCATACCTTCTTTAAGTACCCTTTGAGTTCTTTACTCACCCTGCAAATTACTGTCTGTCGGGTGACCTCGCGACAAGCCAGCTTGTCGGGAATGAACAATGGCAGCACATGTGGGGGAATAGAAGCCCCAAAAACTATGAAGTACGAGAACTCTGCCTCCACGTACTAGTCCGCTATGCCACTCATATTTGTTGCAATGGTGTCCGAGATACGAGGTGGTGGGTGACCAAAAATGGCGATATGCAGGGGCACCATCACCCAGTTAAAAATTTCGTATGCGAAACTTTCTGCTTTATTTTCCGATAGCTTTTCGTGATATACATGTATGGGTCTGTCTTCGGCCAGAGTCCAATCCCATCTCATTAATGGAAATGGTGTCATGGAACATATTGCGTCCATAATATATGCGGACATGAAGAATGAGGACGGCCTCCCATTTTCCTTCTGCTCCCGATACTCTGTGACCTGGTTGGCCAAGCTATCCGAGAGCATCTTTGCCCAATTAAAAGAGAAACCTTCTGTGACCCGAAACATTAGAGGCACCCACACAATGAAAAAATGCGACGTGTCCTCTCTCCCATATAGCCGGCATGTCATCATGGCCACATATTTATACTATGGCTCCAACAAAGCGATTGAATAAACGCCCTGGTCATTAGCTCTGAACTTCGCGGTGCGCAAAACCAAATCCTTTTTCGAACTGGGCATGGTTTTGTCATACTGAGTGCACTCCTTCTCTTTGAATTCCTCTAGGAACTCGGAGCCATATGAGTACTCAGACGTCGTGGGTAGCTTATACATAGTTTGTAGATGCTCGGGCCTAAAAGTCCCAACAGTGACTCACTGCCCGTTCATGATAGTCCTGGTGGGTATGTCCACGTGATCCAATGCCCACTGGATCATGTCGTAATATGGGAGAAACCGTGGTCTGGATGCTACCCTGTGCATTCCAGATTGGACAACTATCTTGTATTTGGTGTTTAGATCATCTTTTTCATTGTCGTCTGAGTTGTCTGAGTAATCCACCAATTCTGATTGCAGAATGTCTGAAACAAATGACCAGTTGGGGACCGAGTCGACACTTCGGGGTGAAGTGTCGGAGACATTGTCTGTGCCTTGTCCTGCGACCTCGACATTCACCCTTGCTGCTTTCCATGGAGCCATAGCTGAAGCTTGCGTTTTAGCTCTTCTACGATAGAACTGCATATACATGTAGAAATTAGTTTACTCAGAATTGATGAGCTCTGCGTGCTTATGAAAATGCGTTCATTATAATGAAATGAAAATATTATATATATTTGAAAACTTGGTACTTTTCAAAATAAGCCTGTCAAATCATAATTAGAAATAAATTTATTGCGTAAAATCCGATCTTACATGCGTAGATTTACCCTATTTCTCCATAAATGTCATAAATTTCTGGCGGTTTGACAGTCAGTCGAAGTATGGATAGAAATAGCTACCTCAGGAAATGTGAAATCCTCGAGGTGCAGGATATATCTTTCTTTAGCTTAATTAATCCAATCCTGCCAATGTTAATCAATTTCCTCGCCATTCGTTATATTGTGGAATTTCTTTTAACATTTTGAGTCTCCAACTCCTGAGACTGCGAGGATCGCTTTTGATTTAATTAAAGGTAATCACGATTTCAGGTTTGATTAATTTTATAATTATCACCTTCGCCATGTCGCGACTCAGAGCTTTGAGGATAAGTTTGTGGGAGATTTATACGCCGAGTCGCGAAACTGCGAGATTGCGATAACAAGACTTAATTAAGGGGAAGATAATCTTGAATTAAGTGACTAATTAATCATGTCATAATTACATCGTGACTTCATGAGTCGTTGTTTAGAAGCTGGAATTTTCGAAAAAGATAATGCCAAGTGGCGAACTGCCGAGAACAACCTCGACCACGGTTAGCTTTTTGCCTCTAAACCTTTGCCATGGGTTATCCAGAAAAGGTCTCGCGTTCTCAGCTCTCGGGGTTGTAAAAATAAAAATTTTGTTTTGACGGACGCCGAGGTGCGAAACTCCGATGACGTCTAAACACGAGTTAAAAGACTTTACCCTGGTTATTGCTTCGAGTGAAAATTTAAAACGACTTCACCGTTTCATGACTCGGGACATGTGAATTTATGAATTACGGTATCCGACCTGCGAAATCCTGAAGTAGAACAAAAGGAGGGAACATTCTTACAAAAGGTAGGACTTGTTTTAAGAGTAGAAAAATATCGCTGCTCATGCGACTAGGTTTCAGAGGTCCCATCCTCTCGGACGGAAAAGAAAACCAACTTTAGATTTTCAAGTATCAAATTGAAAATTGTGACAGACCAAAAAACAAGGGCGGCTCCAACAGGTGGAAGGAAGGGGAAAGGATGGAGAGGTCAACCCTCTCTTGATATTGGAGGATTGTATCTTTCTTTTGGAGGTTTATCCCTCCATTTATATTTGGAATATGTATCTCCCCTTGGAAGTCATTACTTCCATTGAACAATAACTATTGATTATTTCTCGTATATTGTGCATGGTGTATTGTGGTGTATTGGTGTAACTCTTCTACTATTGTTCATTGCTCATTGGATATAATTGAATATATAATTTGGTTGAAGTATAATTTGAAAGTTTTTTGAAATTGTACTTGATACTGATTCACCCCCCTCTTAGTATCAACATAATCCTTATAAAAAAATATTTTAAAACCTAGCCATTGATCCTCAAAGAAACCTATATTTTAGAGAGCAAGTGACAAGAGACATCCCTCTCTGAACTGAAAAGGATATTTTTCATTTCTAAAGTGGTTTTGTGGTTACCTTTGTGATTTTCCTCCTCAACCAAGAAATTTACATAGTGATAACATGTTCTTCCTGAGAAACGGCTAGTTTCATTTGGTCTTAGAGATTCATGAATCCTAAATCCATTTGAGGTTCTTTGTAGCCTTCTGGTCCACTTGTCTTCAGTTCTCTTGAAGAATTTCAGACATGTTATCCTTCCCATACTTTCCTTCTTGACTGTTGACTGTACCTTCCCAGAGGATAGCTATGAGTTGGTGACCTTAGTGGCCTATATCTGTAGGGTTGGTACACAAGGTGACAGTGAAGGGCAGTCTTCACTATACCTGGTTCAAATGTTGTTCAAGCTCACTCGAGGCTCCTTGGAGGGTACACCCAAATTCCCTTGCAATATTTGTAAGGGTGACCACTTTCTAAGGGATTACCCTGGTCTCCCCAAGGTTTTATAAATGTTCTCTTCCACATCATCAAATCCTATTGAACATGCTACTGACACCCCGTCAACTAGTGACGTTAAGGTTGGTAAGAAGAATAGAACTGCCAAATTTCATTTTATGTTATGTGAAGGTGATCATTACTCTCACCTTTTCCCTCGTATGGATGAGGATTATTATATTTTGGAAAATATTCAACTTTCAATTGGTTATCGTAAGATATCTCCCAAATTGTCATTACTTGATGGACTGGTCAATCCAATTCCATCCCCGATTAGTCTGGTTGATCAGGTGGTCAATTTGGTTTCATCCTCCGTTGAACCATTAATCCAAGTAGTTGATCCAGTTCCATCATCGATCATCCCAAATATTCATCTTAAAAGTGAAACCCAAGTGACTGATCCAGTTCCGTCATCGAACGATCCCACTTCTCCCTTGAAGAGTGCAACCAAAGTGGTCGATCTGGTTCCGTCATCGGTCGATCCCACTCCTCATTAAAAGAGTGAGGATGTTTCCTAGGTCTACCTCGTTAATACTAGTTCACCTGGACAAGGGGGCACTCCACCCGTTCCCAATGACACCCCCTTCAAGCAATCATATGATTTCTATTAATTGGAATCATTTGACAAAACCTTGTCTTCCTTCTTACGTGCCTTTCCAAATCACTATGCAGGTTTATGATAGGAATATTCCTAACACTATAATAGACGAAGGTTATTTTGTAATTATCTTATTCGTGAATTCTTGGCACACTTGTGGTTCCCCACAGCTTGCGCCTGTGACTCAGAATCTATTGACCTTTGACAGAAGAGTTAGTCAACTTTTAGGGATCTTTCTTAAATTTCTGATTACTTTGGGAGGAAAAATGGTCTATGTCAATGTGATGGTAGTTCAAGACCCCTTGGAATTTAGCCTACTCCTCGGGTGAGACTCTGTCTATTCTATTAGAGATTTTGTGTCCACTCTCTTTTGAGGGATATGTTTCACTCACAATGGAAACATAGTAACGATCAACCAACTTTCATTCATTAACCCTCATTTGATCATCAAATTTCATTTGTTGACCCTCATCACACACATACAGTCATTATTAGATGATATTATAAAAAACTCATTTAGAAATTCAAATTCATTTCATAACGAGATTCAACTTTTCCCCAAGTATGAGATTCTCTCTCATAATTTTCTTGGGTGTTGCAACAACAAGATTTAGTATTTCTTATGGATTTAAACAGTGCCACATTTGATACCACCTTTCCTTCAATTTTTCCATCTTGCATTCAACCAAACAAATGATTAGTATTTCATGTAACATAAAATTCTATTGTAATACTTGCAAAGGATCACAAGTGATTTCAAAATTGTCCACACTTAACAATTCAATCAAAGTCATCAAACTATTTATTTAATAGAATGAAATTATCCTTCTCTGCAGGTGCATGTTCAACAATTATGCTTTTCCTTTTCTAGCCATTATTATTCTATTTCTTGAACATAAAATTTATGTAGTCAATGCTCATGTGACTACTTGAATTGCAACTTTCTTGTTGCAATGTCTAAAAACCCTTGAATTTCCTCAACTCCAAGAGTTAGTAATAATTGTAACATTTCAGTTGTTAGTAAAATTATTTCCATTAAATAATATATATGCATGCATTCACAAAAATTCATTTAACAACGCAATCAAACATAACAATTTTATCATGCATAAGTGTAACTCTACCACTTACTATGCATGAGTGCAACTCTCAACGCATATCTATTCAATGCATATTTCCATTGATTTTTATAATTCTCTATATCTAAGTCTTGTATCTCACCATTGATAAATTGGAAAGTTTGGTTAATTCCTTGCAACATTCTCCATATACTTCCTATTGCATGCTCAACTATTTGGATGCCTTCCTTTTTGACCTAAACACTACACCAAGAATATAATTTTGTGGTGTTCATTAGTGTTAGCAAAAAGGTTGCAGTCCAAAAATTATTTAGAAGTAGAAAGTTCATTGGATAGTTTAGTGGTACATATCCTTTCCATAACCAACCATGACATGGTCTCATACATGAATAGATTTTCCAGCATCCTTTCCTATAACAGGTTCGTACCTTTTATGGATTTGGTTATTAGCTCATAAACAATTAGCATGACATTCCACTATGTCATTGTATGCACTCAAAAGATAAGAAAATTTTATAATTATTACAAGACTCCAACCTTTACCACACCGATTGGTATCTTATTCCCATTAATGCATCCAAATAATACAATAATGTGATAAAATAAAATCCGGATGAGGAAATTCTTACCAAGATTTCCTTCAATAATTATGCAACATAAATTTATAAAATACATACCTACATAGATTACATTAAATAAATTTGATGCTACATGATTAGATGATAACAGTAGAATCTCCCATGCCTCTTTTATCAGTCTTATAATTATCACTTCAACTTTTTGTTGCTTCCTTCCATATGCAACAACATTAATAACAACACTTGCAATCATGCAATAATTCTCTCTTTCCCGGTACACCAACCATTATTATTAACTTTCATATTAATATATTCAACAATAGACTAACTTAGTCTTATTATGTTATATATATATATATTAACAAATCTGCATTCATCAATGCATATTTATATGTACTAAAGGTGCATTTATAGCACGCTTATAAATGCATATGCATTCCAATTTACTGTGCTAAGTATGGTTGTCCAATATGCCATATCATATTTGTTGCTACACCAATTGCATCAACCTCTTTCTTCATGTACAACTTTACTTGTTGTTCTTGGTTGTCCCCCAATTCTCACTAGATTTCTGCATCCCTTTTGTGCTCTCAATATATTGTAACCTTTCTTTCATAAGTACAGATGAAAATTATCAACACTTTACCATTTTTCCACTTCTTTGGACTTGCAAACTCACAGAATCATAATAAATCCCACCACTTAGCCATTTTTCCACTTCTTCAAACTCGCAGAATCACAAACTCACAGTCTCGTAACCTTTCTTTGATAAGTTCGTCCGAAAAGACTCAACAATTAACCATTTTTCCACTTCTTCAGACTCACAAACTCATAAAAAGTCCCAACACTTAGCCATTTTTCCATCTTCACGAACTCGCAAACTCGTAATAAGTCCCAACACTTAACCATTTTCCCACTTCTTCGGACTCACAGACTCTCAGTGTTGTAACCTTTCTTTCATAAGTCCATCTAAAAAGTCTCAACACTTAACCATTTTTACACTTCTTCAGACTCATGGACTCACAGACTCACAATAAGTCCCAACACTTAGCCATTTTCCCATCTTCATGGACTCACAGACTCATAATAAGTCCAACACTTACCCATTTTTTTGTCTTCGCGGACTCACGAAAGCCTAAAACCAATACTTATATTATATTCATCTCCCAGCCTCTATGTACCTACCACCACGGTAGTACATGTCACATTTCTCCTCTTTAACTGACATGTGGCCCTTCCCATGTCATGTTGACATCAGCGTACGAAAAAATACCGATTTTTTTTCAATTTCGCACATTTTCCAAATTTCCAAAAAAATGCATAAATTCACGCAGAATGAAATTCCTTCTTGGACCATTATTATAGCTCGGTGACTAATATTAATACAACCA
Organism: Picea abies; assembly: GCA_900067695.1. Taxonomy (NCBI): domain Eukaryota; kingdom Viridiplantae; phylum Streptophyta; class Pinopsida; order Pinales; family Pinaceae; genus Picea; species Picea abies. The sequence continues at coordinate 1,446 of CBVK0100211007.1, read as the reverse complement.
ATTCATGTATGGTACATAAACATTTGTATGCTGCTTTCAAATTCGACTATTTCCACTTCGAATTTACCATTATTAGCTGCAGGAAATTGGGGCATTTTTCTCAATTTCATTCCATTTTATCATGGTCACTCAACAACCATTAAATTTTTTCAATTTCATTAAGTCGGCCATAGCCTTATGTTGACTTCAAATTCGACCATTTACAGGTCTAAATTTTCTAAGAAAGAGATTAAAGTTTGGAAAAACTCTTCCTTGGACCAAATTTCCCAAATTCCTTAAGAATTTAACAACAAAAATTGGGGCTTTGGCCCAATTTAACTTTGTTTCTTCCGTTTCCACCACAGAAACACCATAAACATATTTTTCAAAAAAATTGCAGATGAACTCTTCCTGACATTTTGTCAAACAATTCACTTATAGCCTTTGAAATTTCACTTCAATGCTCTACTAAATGGCCCATGCAGGCTCAGTGTTGCAACCTGGGTTCTGATACCAATTTGTAATGTACCCAGCCACCTAGGCTAGGTCACGCCACTTAAAAATTTCTCGCTCTTTACAACTCTAATACCAATTTGTAATGTACCCATTAACATCGACTCAACAACATGCTCTGATAATGTTCCCGGCCCTGAGATGGAACATGCCCTGCAACATTATGAAGTTTGGTACCAATAAATTTAATAATAAGTTATGCATATGAACAGAGTTAAGTGGAAAATAGTAACAACATGCATATGCCATTAACAATTCATATACAAAATTTTAACAACAGATATTCCATGACAGTACTCATAATTGCACACGCACAATAATGCAAATAAGTACATGAATTACACTTATCTCATAAAAATAATCACCAACTGCATGTAGACCTTCCACATTCCTCCCAGCCTTAGATTGCAATGCTCATAACTCTCAACAACGGGTCACCCCCGAGTAAGGGATAAACTCTAACAGGGAAAATGGAATACTAAGACAGGCTAAGGTATGATAAGAAACATAATTGTTATGTACAAGGTGCCAATTGTTGCAACTAGCCAATGGTCTCTCATTCCCCACATGTCTGTCCCACCCCAGGAAGTGTGCCCCTTCTCTGCTCAACATTCCCTTGGCTGCCCCACTTCCCTTCTGGAGCTTCAACAACAGGCCGGACAGGAAGTCTCAGAGCCCCGTATTTATTTCCCAATGTACCAAGGAACAAATCTGAGTAGTTTGTCTCCTAGACAACTAATCATAGGTCTAACAACCTACTTCTTCTATAATATGTCCCGACAACCACTTCCTCAATTCAAATCTCCCACTAATAAAACAAGTAGAGGTTCCTCATTACAATCCAATATTGTAAGGTACCATTCACAACTTCCTCCGTGAAGGAATAATAATAATACTCACATAATTCATAATCCACCATTTTCACTATATCCACAAGTATATATATATATATAT